>JAQMYK010000023.1:38110127-38137286 GCA_030014345.1 Clarias buthupogon
GCTGGATTCTGCTTTATGATGGTTGGAGCTACACATGCTGCTCCTGTGCTTCCAGTGATCCAGACCTCATCTGCCCTCTGCACCTGCTGACTCGTCCCTGTGCTGAACTGGACTTCATGTTAATTTAAAGAACTTCTGTTATATTGAACTTTCACCTGCACAACACACATGATGTTATCACCCAGATGAGGATGGGTTTCCTGTTGAGTCTGGTTCCTCTCAAGGTTTCTTCCTACTGCCATCTCGGGGAGTTTTTCCTTGATAATTGTAAGGGATAGCAGGGATTGATCTGCAGTCATACTGTGTGTTAGGCAGCTGTAAGTTCAGTATAACAGGAGATGTGTTTAACTCAATATGGAGTTTGTTATTGGAGGCGAAACATTTAGTGATTAAATGAAAACGTGGCACTAAGAGAGTTCCAGGTTTTGTGGTTCGGTCCTCGTGGCTTCTCTGGTCTCATCATCACCGCCAAGAGATGTGCTTTAAGGTGTACATGGATTAGGTGGTGAATGTGTGTGGGCGCACGCGTGTGTGTGTGTGTGTGGAGCTCAACCATGACTGAAGACACATGAATGGATGACTAAATGAATGAACAGTTTTCTGACAGTCTGACAAACACACACACACACACACACACACACACACACACACACACACACACACACACACACACACACAACTTTAATCAGTGAACATTAGAAAGACAGGAAAGCCAAAACGGCTACTTCTGAGAGAGAACAAAGTGTGATTGGAGAAATACTTTCTCCTCTGAATAACATGCTGACGGCTCATCAGAGCTTGAAAAGAGAGGAGAGAAGAAAAAAAAGAGAGGGAAGAGTAGGAGGAAAAAAAACTGTGATCACGGACAAGTGAGATAAAATGATAATTAGTGCTAATCGAATACGATCGCCTAGCAACAGCCACGGGGCGGTTATGGAGAGGTAATTAGCGCTATATTTAGCCTGTCTGATTCGGTCTCATCTCAGATCGGGTGATTGGAGAGAGAAAGACAGAAAGAGAAGGAAAAAATGTGAATGTGAACTTTTTTTTTTTCAGTGTGTTTGTGAAAATGTGTGTGTGTGTGTGTGTGTGTGCGTGTGTGTGTGAATCAAAGAGGATGTGTTTGTGCATTAGGGCGTGAGAGAAAAATGATATTAAGGAGTATATCTGATTCTGTGTGTGTGTGTGTGTGTGTGTGTGTGTGTGTGTGTGTGTGTGTGTGTGTGTGTGTGTGTGTGTGTGTGTGTGGACTTTCAGTTACAGGCTGTAACTACTAGGGCTAGTTCATTCAGTGACAAGTGCTGCTGTGTTTATATTGTTGTGTTTAAAGTGTGTGTATGTGTGTGTGTGTGTGTGTGTGTGTGTGTGCGTATACCTTGGCCGCATCTTTTGGCAGGTCGAAAGGGATCCTCTGGCGGATTTTGGCCGGCAGCTGTGTGAGCACTTCGGCTTTAAGTCTGCGGATCATGATCTCGCTGAGCCTCTGGTGCAGCTCGTCCAGATGAGAGGCTCCGCGGCAATCCCACTGACGCCTGCTCCCGAAGAATATACACACACACACACACACACACACACACACACACACACACACACACACTCAGAATTACCTCTTGACTCGGTTTCCAGGAGCAGATCTGTCATGAAACACACATTTAACCCCAAACCCACCCACACACACACACACACACAATTGTGGCTCTTCCCACACTTTCATTCACCTCATTATGGTGAGATCTTTATAATCCCGTGTGTGTGTGTGTGTGTGTGTGTGTGTGTGTGTGTGTGTGAAAATCTATAACGAGCAGTAAATTATAAAGAAGCCCCTGATGACCCCACAGCCAGGTCATGAGGGCGTTAATGTACACACACTTTTGTAGGATGTTTGATCCAACACACGAGTTCATTCATCCAGGCGTGTAGAAATACAGTACATTTATTTCCCCCCCCCTGCGGCTGAATCTTGGAGTGCTTCGTGCATACAAAACACAGATCGGTAACGTAGTGAGCAGATCTAGTTAATGGGAAGCAATTGGGGTTTGGCCTCAATGTGTGTTTTTTAATGAAAAGGCAAATAAAGCGAAGAGTAGAGCGGAGAATGTCAGGAACGCCAAGGAGAGAGAACTAAAGCTAAACAGGAGCAATTAGGAATGTTGTTATGAGCAGCGCATGCAGACACCATGAGACAGAAACTACAGAAGGAGGAAGAGAAGGAGGAGGAGGAAGAAGAGGAGAAAGAAGAATTGGTAACAATGTGACCAATTAGAATAAATAAAAAATAAATGGACAAACACTATTAAAACAAGCGTCTGGTGTGATGAGCTTCAACGGGATACACATGATCAGATCTGATTGCGTTTAAAGCCCTTGCAGTTGCGCAACATCCCTAAAACATAGTTAGAAAAGTCTGATATCATTAACACCACGTGTAATTACAAGATAAAGATTTGTACTAATTAATAAATGTGTTAACTTTTTTTTTTTACGGTAATAAGGAAACTAGAAACTCTCGTCCAACTAGAATGAATCAAGGCGATGGTTTTTCACCTGTAGTGGGCGTTGCAGTATTTCTTGGCGTACTCGCTCCATGTGCCGAAGCGCCTCGGATACAGAGAATCGATCTGCATGAAGAGCTGAGAGAGAGAGAGAGAGAGAAAGAGAGAGAGAGAGAGAGAGAGAGAGAGAAAGTTGAGAATGTGGCCTTCTGTATGTTCACGGTTTACAGGCAGCATAAACAAACTGTCAGTGCTGTTGTGAGGTTACTCCTCATGTCAGTGCCTCGACACGTCTACAGTACTGTGACGTCTTCGAGCCGACACACTATATTATATATATACACACATACAGTATATATACATCACAAGGCTTAACACTCAACGTCAAAGTAAAAGCAGAAAAGTGCTTTCGCCAGACGTCTGTTCCATTTTTAATTCTTTTTCTCGGAAGACGCTGCTGACCGTGTGTTCAGTGTGTGGAGCAGACACTCACCGGAGCCGCTCAACCTCAGCTAACGAGTGCAATCAAACCACAACACTTTTATTCTGCGGTGGAACGGAGGCCGCCCACAGGTTTCCATTTATACACAGGAGAAAGCAAACAGACCACAGAAACGGCATGAGAGAGACCGAGAGAGAGAGAGAGAGACAGAGAGAGAGACAGAGAGACAGAGAGAGAGAGAGATTATATTTAATGTTGTTCTCATTTCTCAGCAAAGGTTTCTTTTATTCTAAAGTACAGTGGTGTTAGGGATTTTATAAGGAGTGTATGGGTTCAGAGTACAGCTCACACAGATCTCTCTCTATCTCCATCTTATCATCACGTGTCCTCAGTCACCTGTCCAGGAGAACATCAAAGACCATGACATGCTATTAAAGATGCAATAGGCCATTTGTCTGTATTCCTCACTTCACTACAAATATATCTGGAAGATGATGAGAAAAGAAACGAGACATTAAGCTGACGTACGTTAAATCACAGAGAAAACACTGAAAACTTACTTCCAGTAAAGAATGTTTGTATTTTTGCACAGACAGGTCAGTTTTTTTTTCCTGCTTATGTTTCTTCAGTCACTTAAAATGGACTTAATAATCCTAACAGTATATGGTGTGGATTATCGTAAACTCGTTGATTGAAAAAAAAAAAACTGATACATCTGATAAACTCTTTACTTGCTAAGATGGTCAAGTATTCTGAAGAACAGTATATTGATTTGAAGAGACGCTTCAAGAACACGAGAAAGAAAGAAAAATAGAAACATAAACCGGTGGATAGGAAGAAAAAAGAAAAAGATACAATGGGATAAAGAAACAAGCAAAAAAGAAAGAAAGAAAAAAATTTAATAGAAAAATAAAGACAAAGAAGAAAACAAAAACAACACAAAAGTAAGCAAAAAAGAAACAAAAAGACAAAAATGAAACAAACAAATAAAAATAGGAAAAAACAAGAAAGAAAATGATACAAACAAAAAATAAAAAAAGAATGAAATAAAAAAAATAATTGAAGAAACAAAGACAAAAAGAAACAATAAAAAAGAAACAAACAACAAAAAAGGAATAAAACAAAGAAAGCAGCAAACAAAAACAAAGAAACAAAAACCAAAACAGAAAAAAAAGCAAGCAAAAACTAACAAAAAAGAAAAAAGTTAAAATAAACAGAAAAGAAGCAAAACAAAAAAGTAAAGAAAAGAAACAAAAATATAATGAAAAGAAAGAAAAAGCCTTTATTGTTAGGAAGCTAAAGTCAGAGTGCCGGTTTAGTCAAAATGCTAAGATGCTCAATGTAAATCTCTCTCTCTCTACAATTCCATGGACTAAGTAGAGATGCAGTAAAGAGAAGGAGGTTTTTTGCTTTTTAAACACTAGAAAGGCAATTATTTACAGCAGTACACAAACACCTACAGGAGTCACCAATTCAACCAATTAAAAACTCAGTAAGCAATGATGGATGTTCTGCAGGATATTTCTCCGTAGCTCACATAGCTATAGCTTCATGCACCACAAGAGGGCGCACATGCAGCTCACGCAGCCGACAACACTAGATACTAATTTTAATGGCCGCGCTTTTGAAGACAGATAAGTGCAGTCTTTTTCAGCAGCCTTTTTAGTTTTATGTTCTGTTTGGAATAAATTTCTCTCAAATAACGTATCTGTTTGGATTGTGCCGCAAAAAATATTTTAATAAAAATTGAAGGAGACGTATTATAAAAATTCACTTTTTGATTATTTTTTAACAGTCCTATAGTTTTCTCCCATCTTTTCTTCTTAAATTTTGCATATTCTTTTCCTTTCTAACCCGCATGTTTTGAACTGAACCACCGACAGAAGAACAGCATGTCGGTGCCAGAAATGACACAGATCCTGAAGCTGTTACTATTTTAAAGTTACTAATTAAAGTTTGTTAAACTTGTTTGTTGAATTGAGGCACACTGTGATGCTAATGTTTATAACAATAGCTTTTATTCCATGCTGAAACAGGATAAAGCTTCAGGATTGTCATTTTAATAGTGATATGTACCAGAGAATTAGTTATAACAACTTCACAGACTTTTAGTGGTATTTTATAATGATATCATTAGTTCTGACCAGATTGCTGCTTTGTGACAATGTCAAGCGTTATACAAATGAAATTGAATTGAATTTCCTTAAAAAGATGGGTAGGTGGGTGGCTAACTGCTAACAGTGAACCTAGCTGACTTGGTTGCATTTTAAATATGCAGAGCTGAACAATGTAATTGTAAATAAAAATATGAAACAAACACAATAAATTAGTTGAAGAAACAAAGAAAAAAAATTAAACAACCAAAGAGAAATGAAAACCAAAAAAAAGAGGAAAAAACAAAAACAAAGACAAAAAGAAAGAAAGCAATAAAGAGACAAAGACAAAAAAAAAGATAAGAAGGGAAAAAAGGCAAACAAACAAATAAAAAAAGAAACAAATGAGAAGAGCCAGGGGGAAAAAATAAAGAAATAAAGAAAAAAGACATTAAGTAACAAAAATAAAACAAAGGAAGAAATAAACAATGAAAAAAAGAAGCAAACAGCAAAAATGAAACAAAGCAAACAGAAAAAAAGGAGTATATCAAAATAAACAGAAATGTTGAAATGTCCACTGTAATAAATATGAAAAAAAAAAGTGAAAAGCCTCGAAACGGACAGGAAATGCAGGATTTTGCTTTCTGACTGGACAGGAAAATGCGCTTCCGCAAAGGGGCGTCCGAGAACAAGTCATTCACAGCAGACACTGAAGGTAAATGAGAAAATATTTTGGAGCTCTCTAAGATTTTAAATAGGAGTGTAGTAAGTGAGTTTTAAACCGAGTTTGGGCGGTACAGTGGTGTAGTGGTTACTGCTGTCACTTTGCACCTCCAGGGTCCGGGTTCGATTCCCGCCTGAGGGTCTGTGTGCTTGGTGGGTTTCCTCCGGGTACTCCGGTTTCCTCCCACAGTCTATGGGGTGGGGAGTATCCACGTTTTTCCGATCTGCTGGATAGCACATAGATGGATGAGAGAAAAAAAACTGAGTTTAAACCGCTTTTTCCCTTCGAACTCGTGCTGCAAGCAATGTACTCCCTGTGCTGAGTTTCACATTTCCGATGTTTCATCAGGTCGCTTGTACTGTAGGGCAACACTGTCTATTTTCACGGGCAGGATCTGCGGTGATTATCAAACACATCCAGATTGCTGTCGTTCCGTCGTCTGTTCGTTAGCACGCCGACATACGCTAAGGTTACGCACACCTGCTATCGGATTCTACCGTTAAGCGAGCAAAGAATCAGACTGAAAGACGGCAGTATCAGTACTGATGTCCCGCCCCGTGTGCACAACAGCTAATTATAGATCGGTTATAGAAACTGTGAACATTTCAGGATGGTTGGAAAAAACATTCCACCAAAAAAGAGAAGGAGTATGTTTGAAGGAAAGGAAATGTGGAAGACAACACGGACAACAGCAGCTACTACTCCAGGGCTTAGTTGTGGGGATTTTTTTTTGGATATTTCCCTGAGCAGAATCGCAGTCCTTTAGAGAATACTAGAGAAACAGTGTGAAAACAGCCAGAGGGTGTAAATGGTGTTTTCACGGCTCTATTGTTCGCTCGGTCTCTGTCTGTATCGAAGGTTTAACACAGCTTCCTTTGATACCTCGCTATCAATGGCTAGTGTTAGACACGTCAGGTTTCAATGGAATGATTTTTTCTTTTTCTTCATGGGAATAATAAGAAGCAATTATATAAATCCAGGTTTCCATCTGCTCGCTTCTCCAGGCAAGTGTGTTCATCAAAGCTTGGCACTGCGTCATATAAAAAAAATAAAATAAAAAAAAGGAACACACGGTGATAGGTTGGACAGAAAGACAGAGACGGACCGACATCCATTCCCTCTGTCCAGTTCTGCTTTTTGCGAATATAGTAATAAAGTCAGAGATGAATGCTGTGCTTAGTTGAGAGAAAGACAGAGAGAGAAAGAGGACGAGATAGAGAGAGACATACACCCACACATCCACACAGTGTGTTCAGCTTCAGAGCTCCAGGGGAAGTAAATATCTACACCAATAAAACTAGAACAAGCTGAACCAAAGGAGAAACACACACACACACACACACACACACACACACACACACACACACACACACACACACACACACACACACACACATACCACCAATATATTTCTTTGTACCCACCTGAAATATATATAAAAAAAATGAAAAACAGGAATAATAAGACTGCTGATTGTTTGCCCGTCACTGGAAGATCATTCAAGGCCAAGATGAGCATATGTGTGTGTTTGACCTTTAACCTCGCAGCTGACAAGAATTAGACACGGATCAATTAGGAGAAAAAGAAAGAAAATGAAAAAAGTACTCTCCGCTCCAGTAAGGATCGATCGTTACTGTACCTCTTCTGGTCGGCCCAGTGCTGGAGTTCCCGTGAGCAGGACCGCGCGTTTGGCGTTCTGGATCACCGGCACCAGGATCTTGGTCCTGGCTGCGTTCCGGGACTTCATGTAGTGCGACTCGTCCACTATGACGACGCCGAAGTGCTGCTTTTTCAGCGCCTCCACAAGCGAGCGCGCGTCGTTGGTGAGCAACCCATAGCCCAGGATGGTCACCTTGCTCTGGCTGATTCCCCTGCGGTTACACACACTGTCGTAAACAGACTGTTCATTCAGTAGCACTAATGTTTAGTGTCCAAGTTGTCTCAAGCTGATATATTTCTTACAGGATCTGAAATACATTTAACAAGATTGAACTCAATCACCTTTAGCTTTGATTACGGCACACAACGTCATGTCGAATTCACGTGTGAATGTGATTCCTCCTGCTCCCAGAAATCACAATCCAAGTCCCATCAGGGAAGAAAATTTCCCAAGATGTGATAACATGGTCATTCGGTACGTTCAGGTGGTCAGCTGACTTCATTTTATTGCCTCATAACGTTGCTGAGTCTAGACCTGATGAAGCGACCCCAGATCATAACACTGCCTCCAGAGGCTTGTACAGTGGACACTATGCATGACGGGTCCACCGCTTCATGTGCTTCCCTCCTTACACTGACACGCCCATCCCTCTGGAATATGGTCAATCTATGACCTTCAACCATCACTCCAAAGTCCAATCTTTATGCTCGCTAGCAAACTGGGTGATTTTTTTCTGATGAGTCTGACTAACAAGTGGTTTTCTTATAGAGACACAGCTGTTTAGTCCCAATCCAATGAGTTCTCATCACATTGTACGTGTAAAGAAATGTTCTTACTTTCACTACTAAACATAGCTCTGATTTTTATAGTTGATTTGTAACTTCCACGAGTGTTTTACCTGATCTCCATTCATAATGGTTTCCCGAGCACATATATTCCACAAAGTTGAAGGTTCAGCACTATCCGTTCAGGTTGTGATAGTGTGCAGAAGGGTTCCTAAACCAGTACCAGTGATTTCAAATCTCCTTAGTCGTTTTCTTAGCTTGATGCAGTGCAATACTTTGACCGTTCTGAAACGGCGACTTAATCTGTTGATTCCAGTAGGTGGCAGAACTGCATGAGACTCCCCATAAGATCAAAGGAAGAAGGAAAAGCAATAAGATCCTAAACCAGGTGGATTTTGTAGATGAAGAAGTAATTTTATACTATTTAATGTTTATACATTTAACTAAATGATGAAAAATTGTGGCGCAGTGGCCAAGTGCTCGCCCAATCATTCGGAGATCGCTGGTTCAATTCCCGGGTGACGCTGTAACCTCTCGTAGCCGGGGACCCGGAGAGAGCTGATTGGCCGAGCTGGGCAGGGATGAGAGGTACTTTGCGCTCTACAGCCAATCACGGGCGTCTGCAAGCTCACGTAAGCGGGAGGGGTGGGTTACGCTCTCCTTAAGCAGCACCTCCCTGACTGGTAGGAGTAGCCTTAATGTGGGAGCCCCCTAGTGACGGGGGTGGGTAAGGAAAATTGGATATGACTAAATTGGGGAGAAAATCGAGGGGGAAAAAAAAAAAACTAGCCACAAGATGTACATTAATACTGAATCTGGATCTGTGGCTGGAAATAACTTTTTTTTAGCTTTTACCTTTTTTCGATCTTGCCACCGCTAAAGAATTCAGGCCAATTTCAAAAAAGGCAACAAAATTCTCTTGAGCCTCCTTAAGATCACATTATCTCCACTTATCTAGTATTAGCTCGTAATCTGAGACTGAGTGTAACGGTTAATATCTTACGCCGACCGACTTTCAGTTACTTCTGAAATCTTTCACTGCGCTTTCTACTAAACCTTCAATACAAGTTGCTTATTAAATAATTTATTCTCTTAACTTATCCATTTTTATTTCTCGGCTCATGAGGCATCGCTCTGCTTGTTTTATAAAAACGCAGCGATGCTACGATCCTCTCGGGCTATCGGAGTTAAAACATCACAAACGCAAGGTCGCCGAGGAGCCGTTGCCGTGGCAGCGAATGGCAGGGGGGCCAGATCGACCCCGGGCTGAGATGTTCGGGATGAGCGGGCCAATTTGTGCGGCTCTATTTAGAAGCATCGATAACGGGCAAAAAGACAACAAGACCCCGGTGCCTGTGCGACCCCGGCTTCCCGATATATCCAGGCACAGGAGCTTGAGAAAGCTTTTGCTTAACACACACACACACACACACACACACACACACACACGCACACGCCTACTGAATGCTGCCTTGCTTCTGATATTTTGCAAAAGGGTTTTGGTTCTTGTGGATTCATGGGAAGGTTATGCTAAAAAGAAATAAAAATAAATAAATAATAGTAAGAGTTTGGGGCTCAGCACATCTCAGCCATAATACAGTCTCTGCACGAAGCCTGAGCTCAATCTAGGGAGGGAACAAAAATAAAAACGTTCAAAAATATGTTTTTTCTTGAAAAATCAGCATTCACACCATGATCGCTAAACTCAAACTGGGAAATACAAGAAAACAATAATAATAAAAAAAAAAAACGCACACATGTACGTATTTGTTTCATTTCATCAACTCTGATACAAACATCTACACTGATTTCTAGTCTTTTTCTTTTTTTCTTCACTGCCTCACACACTACACGTATCCCCTATTTACATCCAGGCATTAAGCAGACGCTTTTATCCAGAGCGACTTACACAAGTGCTTTGAAGTTTCCATCATTAAATATAATCCTTACACTGGGTTACTAACTAGAAGCTCCATCATTCAAATGCTGTTGGAAAAGGATTTTAGTTTTTTCCACCAATTAAATTCGAAAGGTTTCATACATGATGTCGGCTTTGCTCTCCACCAGGTTGATGTCGTCGGGATGCAGCTCGGGAACCCAGCGCTCCAGCTCCTCCATCCACGGGTACTTCAGTGAAGACGGCACCACGATCAGCAGAGGCCACTCGTCCCTGTAGAGGTACGCCACCGAGATGGCCTGCACTGTCTTCCCCAGACCCATCTTCAGCCGCGGAGGTCAAACATTCAGCGTTTCACATTATAGTCAACATTAGCAATTACTCAGGATTGTTCGGTTTAGCACTGAACAATTTGGTTGAAAAAAAAATAATATCATATTGTGATTATTTTAACACGTACCATGATAAGTAACAATTAAATGTACCATTCAATTTTATTTATTCAGGCAAATAACTGAACAAAATTACATAAGTAACCAAATTATAAAAACATAAAATTCTTATTCATTACTGATAAACCCTATACAAATTCCTGACTATTTCTATATTAACTGTAATAAATTTGTAGTAAAAAAGTAACAAAAAAGTAATTAAATAATAATAATAATAATAATAAAATTTAGCCTGTTAAGATTAGATAACTGCACTATTAGATTTCAGCCTTTTTGAAATTTCATGATTTTTCATAATTTCATAATGTTGAAATTTCATAATCTCAAATTTCAGCCTGTTGAAATTTCGATGTTTATGCGATTAATTGTGTATTTCACTTGGGTTTCTTTGGGGGTGCACTGAATTTTTCACTCAGTTCCTACAATCAACTTGAAGAAAAAACCATTCAGTTCAAGGGCGATAGATTCCCGCCATCTTGACTAGCGTTTCAGTCTCAGTTGAAAGTATAAAAATCTTGAATCTTATCAAATGTATGTATTTTGTCTTATTATAAAAAAACAAGAAAAAAATTTAATATAAGATTTAATATAAGAAATTTAATATAAGATTACGTAGCCTATTTCTAGATACATTTTGATACATTTTTACACGTCAATTTCTTGTTTCTTTGGGAAATCATTTTGTTAATTTAAAATTTGTAGAAACTAAAAATTATCTGCCAACAGGACAAGATATTTACATTTAAAAATGTAATAAAATACAGTACTGTGCAAAAGTCTAAGGTACACTGCATTTTTAGCACCAACTTTCCTATGTAGGGATGCACCGATACCGATACGGCAGAAAAGAAAGAAACATCTGATACTGTATAATATGACTATAAAATTGGTACATCTGTGCATTGAAGATATTTTGCAAAAAACCTATTTAGGGGACCTGAGATGAGTAAGAGAACACATCAAGATGTTTCTGAAATTTAAATGGAAAACGCCCATATATCATTAAAATAAATAAACAACTAAATCTACCTTTAAAAAATCCTTAGTTTATCTCAAAATTCAACTGATGGCGCTTTACAACTTTACGCGCGTACTAAAAGTGTGCAGTTGAAATCTTAATAAACGTGATCTCACGCCTTCATTCCGCGCACTTCATGTAACACAGAAAAAATTTTAGTTCCTTCCAAAATTCAAAAGATGGCGCTGTACATTTTTTTAAACATGCTTATGAGTGTGCAATTAAATTCCACGTGGGCACATCTAGTATTATATAAAAAATTCTAAATGCAATCTGCTGGGTTTTGAATGCAAAAAATTTGAGCGAGAGTCAACATCCCCAGAAGAACTGTGTGTGTGTGTGTGTGTGTGTGTGTGTGTGCGTGTTTCTGCAGGATGCTCAGGAAAACTTAGTAGCTAATTTCCTTATAAAAACTCCACAAATTGTACCCGAGACTAAAAGGTCCTCGAAGCATCATCACACCAAAAACTGATTTCGTTTCATTAATTATTGTTAACTCGGATTTATAGTTATATTTACATATATAGGTTTACTTGCTCTACAGAATTTATTTGCCTATATACTGTAGGCCTGGGTCATATCTTACATTTGGTTTATTGTTTATTTAAAAAATATTAGATACATTTGATTAAATTATTTGCAGTACATAAAATGTTTTTCATAATTAAAAAAATAATAATAAATTTAAGGCCAAATCTACATGGTCGAAAGTTGTTTTTTTTTTTCTGAATCTAGCTACCTCACCCCATAACACAGACATGGGAAGAATTAAATATAACACTGTCACATGCAGTCAGCGACCAGAACTTGCCAGATTTTCCAGCAGAACCTTTTTTAATTTCTAAATAAATTTTTTTATTTTTACCGTTTCTTCAGCACTCAAATCTGGCAGATGTGAAGAAAATCCTACAGGTGATCTTTAAACTATTTGGAATTTCCGTTTCTGTGATGAAAGTTGTAGCATTATAAAGCGTCAAGGCTCACATTACAGAGTGTAGAAAGTCTGTGTTTGAGCTATTCCTGATAATCTGATTGCTTAAATATTAAGTGATATAAAATTCTTGTAAGATTTATTTTTCATGTTTCGGGTTTCAGCGGCCACTTATCGAGAGCTTTATGAGTGGAATACGGAGTGTAATTAAATAGAATTAGAGTGGAATAGGTACTACAGTACAAGTACTCAAACCTTTCTTGCATCAAACTGACCAAAACAGGAACAATTTCTGTTTCCACCACCTCTAACCCATAAAAAAAAAAAAAAAAAAAAACATAAAAAGAGGCTTACCTCATCAGCAATCAAACACCTGCAAGACAAAAGCAAAAGCACAACGAATTAAATAATAGAAAATGATTCTTCCCTTCCTTCGGCTTTGTTTTGGATGCCGAATGACTCCGGAGGTGATCAGAAGCAACACGCATCTCATAAGCAGCGCCCCAGATAATTACCCTGCAAATTACGTTTTTTATTTCTGCCCAACAATCGATGTCTGGGGAGGCTGACTTATCGATCCAACCAGGTACTGTGAAAACAGAGCTTCCTGTCTTGTGTGTCTTGCTCAATATATTTTCACGCACCTGACACTCAAAATCCAATTAAACCACACAAGCTATCAGTGTAGGGGCACGGAGCGTTCACTTACGCACTGATACACCATAGCGCTGCTGAATTCCTAAATCTGAAACTGCTCATACTACGTGTTCTACATAATCTAAGGCTAAAAATAATAATAATAATAATAATAATAATAATAATAATAATCAAAGAAAAAGATACAGTGAATACCTGAGCCGTGACTCGTAGGTAGACTGTTTATTCAATTAGATTCAAGAGCAGAAATATTTACTGACTGCTTTGTTTTACGTAGCTGCATTTCTTAGAGGTTGTTAAATATTAAAATCTACTAAATATAGCTAATAACAGTCACTTTAACACAGTCATGATCACATATCATTGCACCAGTATCACATTTTACAACATAATTCTGTAAAATTTATATAAAATTTATATTATATTATATATAATTTAAATCATAGTCTCTTAGTCTTATTTTTTATTTTGTACATACATACATATGTACATACATATTCCTTTTTTTTATCTGCACAGTCTGGAGTTTTTCACTACTGTTGTACAACAATGTATGTGACAAATAAAATCCTTGAATCTTGAATCTAATAAACTTTGAAATGCTGTTTAACTTCTCAACTTAACATCTCAACTTAAAACATCTCAACTGGTTTCCTGCAAGGTCTTCTGCTCCACACTCCAGTCCAGTAGGCGGCCATATTGCGCAACCTGGCCATAAACTCCAAAGAAAAAGAAAAGATACTCTTGCAAAACACGAGTATTTAAAGATGAAGAAAATAGTTTGTTTGTTCCTGCAAAAACTGTGGGACATTTCTAAGGAATTTGTTCATTTTGGAGCATTTAACATTTTATCTAAAGCTTACCTAAATTACTTAAAAAGTGTGAATCAATTCTAAATCAAAAACCATCGATCCACTGGTTCAAGCCTTCAGGAACACTACTGTAACTCAAATAATGACTTTTTACGATTGTGGGGAGCAGAAAAGCATCTCAGAAAAAAACTAAACATTAAACATTAAGGCATATAGGCTAAAACAAGCAGAAAACAACATTAGGTTCCACTTCTTTAAGGCAAGAATAAGAATCTGAGGATCACCCAAACACTAAACTTCGACTGCCTGGTTTTGGATCTTTAGCAAAGAAGTGTTTTATGCTTTCTGTTTTCATGGATACATGATATGGTGGTGAAGAAATCTTGGCTGATGTCTATAGCTGTTAGAAAGGACATGAAGACTTGTCTAGTGGACACTTTAAAAGCATAAATGGTCAAAAAGTATGCTGCTTATTTTTTACACATACATTTTGGACAAATTTTTATTTGCTAAAACTATATATTCAGGTGTACATTAAGTTTGAAAATCATGTTCTTTTTGGAGGTAGTGCCCAGAAAGTTGACAAAGAAGGTGAGAGTGGTCATGCCCTGCTGCAAATATACACCGCCCCGATTTCCCCAGGATTCAGTCTGATGAGCTGCCATCCGTTATGAGATGTCTGGCAGATGTGCCATGCTATATGAAGAAACTTCACTGTCTAATGGTGTGAAAGAAATGTTACATGGTGTCATCATCATAACTGGTAGAAGGAAACGTGGAGACATTACATCACCAAGAGAAAGGGGATAGAAGGGGGAAACAGAAGGGGACAGAGCACTGAGCCTTGAGGGACACCGGTGTTAAGTCTGCAGTAAGAACATGTTTATCCTCTCCAAGTCACCTGACATGACACAGATTAGAAGTAGAACACGAAATACTGTAGCAAATAAAATACAGCTGAAGTGATGCAAACTCTTGCATGTCCTGTTTGTGCTATTTTTTCCTATACTAATTCTGCATTTCTTACGCAAGTGTACTCGACAGCTTCTTATTTCTACATGAGAAATGGGTTTTAAAGTGACAAACCTCTTTGAACATGACTTATAGTGGTTTAGCTTCCACGTGGCGATCATCCACTTCAGTTTTCTCAGGCACAATTATTTCAAGGGTTTACTGTGAATTGTGCTTAAAAAAAAAATAAAACGATAAAACGATAACAATATGTGTCGCGACAGACACGTGATGATAGCAATAAAAAATGTGTTCGATAAAGCGTTCAATATTTTTCATTCTTTGTCGGACGAAAAAACCAGAGGTTGCGAAGCTAGTTTGGTTGCATTAACAAAGGCACTCGCTCTCCGGTAAGCTAGCAACGTAGGGAGTGATACGCTAACAGCCAATCATGTAACAGTATCACGTTTGGTTGCGCCATATCGTTGTCTCGTGCTGGTCTGCTGGATTCCTCTTCATAAGCAGAAAATGAGTGCCGCAGCGAGCGAGGAAATTGTAAATAAAAGAGGAAAAGTCAGCTCGCCAGTATGGCAGTTTCTTGGATATTATAAGCTGACTGTAGTCAGACCAATGTCGTCTGCGAATTATGCAAGAACGTCCTCCCCGCCAAGACTGGTAATACAACAAACCTGATGTACCGCCTTAGCCGCGCTCACCCTTTGGAGCACAGCCGTATTCAACCAACAGCATCTGTAGCTGCAACACCGCACAAGCAACAGACCACCATGGAGAGGTACTCTGCATCAGTGCCTTATGACAAAAAATCTAAACGGTACAATGATATAACGGAGGCAGTGGCATATCATATAGCCAAAGACATGCTTCCGCTTAGCACTGTCGAGAAGCCAGGTAATAAAAAGCTTATACACGTGCTTGACCCACGCTATGTTCTTCCTGGCTGAAAGTACTTTTCTAAGACTGCCATTCCTAAGCTTTATGTAATGTGCAAAGAATCTGTGCAGCAAGAAATATTGTCAGCCAGTGAACATCCTACCACTAAACTGGCAATAAATTCTCAGGTTTCTCTGTTTATATTTAACACTTTGCACTATTTTATTACACTTTATTAAGCATTTCTTACAGGTTCTTTCATTTTAAATGTTACGAGATAATTGTTAGGTGTTCATTGTGACTTTAGACTTATGTTTACATTTTAATTATTTTATTTTAATTATATTATTTTAACCCTAAGTTTTCCATCGTTGTTGACATTTCTGTCTTAATAACTGAGGGGATTATGATGAGAGGAAGGTTAAGTTTAAAATAAAATGTATGTTTAAATGTAATATATTTTTCTCCTGGTCCTTATTTTAAATGGGTCATAAAAAGGCTCCAGACTTGCTGCAACCCGGACGGGATGAGGCTACTATTTAAAATGAATGAGTCCATGGAAGCATCCTGGTTACAGGCTGGTAATTGCAGCATGAGGTCTAGTAGTGATTTCCTGGCATACATTAAGCACAGTGATACCCACTAAAGAAGTCTAAACAGTGAATAAAGTTTTTCCCACAGAGTCACAAGGTATGGCCGATCAAAGCCAGGAACAAGACAGAGTTTATATCCTTGCACGGACTATAGATCTCAAGCCAATCAAGCGACCTTTAAGAGGAATTGTATTCACATGAAAAGTGGGCAATTCCAAGCTAAAGTGCAACACAATCCACCTTTCATGGTCCATATATCTACATGAAGCATCTACCATTTGGTTTAAGCCATACCCGGGCAAATTGATGCTGCTCTCAAAAGCTGAAGAAGGTCTCCTCATGCAGCCCCAAATTAAGAAAGCCAGCATCGGTTTTCTTATTTAGATTTAAATTATTCACAGTATGGATTTGTCTTCTAGAGTCAAAGAACCTATAAGGAAATCTTGTGCATTTCATGTTCACTGGGATTGTGATTTGTGAATCTTTCAGGGGAAAAATTTTAATTGCTCCAAATTTAGTCAAGCTAAGCTGAGGGCTGAGTGATTGAGAACCATGTATCTTTTGCATGTTACAGTTACTACTGTTTGCATCATTATTCTTTCATTTAAAGCTGCTTCGATGGTGCTTGTTACAATGAGTAGATTCACTACAGTTTGAAATCCTCGCGCTAAAAACTGCACCGCAATTTGGGAATTTGCCTCTTATTTTTTATTCAGCAAAAATTAGGTTATAAATATTTATGCGCCAATTATGCATATGCCACTGAACATGTGGGAAATGCTTTGCACCACAAATTATCATCGCAATTTTAGCGGTTAATCTTAAAAACTAATTCAATAACGTTTATGCCTTCACTGCTAATGTATAATCTGTGTTTTTGGTATTTAGACCAGCTTTAAGGTTGCTTATGATATTCTTGTCCTACTTTTCAGATGCAAGTATCTAATGAGAGAGAAATGCATGCTGAGAGAGACAGAGAAAGTGGGATACAGAGACACCCGTAGACAAAACAATGACAGAATGATGCATTCTGGGAAGAAAAAAAACAACAACAAAGAAGTGAGTGAGATGTCAAAAAAGGAGAACACCCTCTTCATCCCTTTTCCGCCTCCTAATACGAAAGACCATGATTAATGCGCACTGCGCTGTTTTCTTCTAATTAATCCAACACTAGCACAGGTGTATGTGTGTGTCTGTGTTTGTGAGAATACCCAAGCGTGCTCACGTGCATGTGTGTGCTGCGTGCCATTTCCACGCTCATTAATCACTCTTCTTTAAATAAGCCGAGTCGTGCCAGCCCCCTTTACGGTTTCAGCACCTGAAGACCTGTCCCTTCTGCGCGCTGGTTTAAATGTTATCTCTGATATGCACCGAGGTTCAAGTGTCAAGCCGAACAGCCTGATCCCGCCTCGCCGCGCGGGAAAGAAGTGACCCTGGGTAATTGCAAGTGTCGATTGTCATAAAAGGGTTTGGTGTGTCCTTTTGTATCTGGACAGCTTGTTCAAACAAAATTTTAAAAAATACAAATAAATCATACAGGATAGAGGAGACACTGTATAGTGGTGGCTTATCAGGGGGCTTATTGCAGTGGTGCTATTATTAGAGAGTCAGTGACCAACAAAATACTCACACTACCCAAAAATATAGGACTATAATAATATAAGATTATATAGCACAAAATATGCTAATCCTAATTTTTTTAACTAGGCACAAATAATCAAAGCTTACATTTGGAGCAGCATTTCCAACTGTGGTGAAAAAGCGAATCACTAACGCATGTTGTGTCACAAGGTGTACAGAACAACAGGTTCCGTGAATCGTCATGGAGATGATGGTAAAGATTGCACATTTGCCTCATTGGGGTTACCAGAGTTAGCCAGGGGAAACAAATACATAAGCAACCAATTCATTTCTCAAACTTCGCTTTTATCATCATGTTGAGAGGGAGAAAGCAACAACCCTCTTTTAAGGGCGTTTTCACATTAGGCATGATTGATTTGGCCCAGAAACAACTGCGCCCCCCTTTGCATTCACATTTTTTTGCTCTCCGTTCTTGGGTACGTTTGCGTATTTACACTCTCCGATACAGCAGGTGGTAGTATGGACCTACTTGATGTGCGAGCCGCCATTTAAAACAAGATAAGAACAGAATGAGGAAGTCAATCTTCACGCTATGCCGAATATTAATGATATTTTGGAAAAACGTGTCAAGAGCAACACTCTCAAGGGCCGTCCTACTGTATCAGCTGCGGACGTGTAGGTCAGAGGATGAGATCGGCACGCGAGACTTCTGAGGAGACGGTGATGATGCCGCATCGTTCTCGAGATCACCTTTTTCCAGTGGATTCAGTTTCTTAAGCGCAGAACGATTGTGTTCTCACTGATCACCATGAAGCAGACTCTGGGGTCAAGTGTTCTGGGAAACAATCCCGGGGCCCTAATGTGAAATCACCCTTACATTGTTAAATCTGCAAATACTAAAATTGCGCATAAATAAAGTGTTCTATTACAGGAACAGTTTTGGGTTGGAAACAGTAACATTGGGCCACATCACATCACCCTATCATTGCCTCACCTAGGAGGAGTTAAAATCCCGCTGCAGTCATCCATATGCAGGAGTCTAGGGAGCAGATCCTTCATGATCTCAGGGAGGAGGAAAGTCATACTCTGACTCTCACAGCAAAAGACATTAACAATGCGTCCACATGAATAAGGGTTAACACCTGTCTCTCATGGACAGTTTGAATAGATCAAGTGGAGTCACGCCTCTCAGAAGAAGCACAAGAAAGTTGTTGTCTTCCCTGTTAACTCATTTCCAGTCAATATAAATGTTTTATCCTGCCTTCTGCGTTATTGGATACGAGAATTCTTATCTGTGATTGGTTAGATTCTTTAATATGTATGAAATGTGAGCCAGTCAGTTCTCCTTCCTCAGCCAGAGCTGTTCTCACAGAGTTTACTGATCAGGAATGGAAGCGAATGTTACTCCAGCGCTGGGCAAAAAGAATATGTGCTGCAGGAATATCCGCCTGAGTCGGATCCGCCGCACTCTACAGTTGTCTACGCTGCAATTTCTACTGACAGTTTTTCTTTATTGATAGCTGATGACTATGAATTTAATCAATTTCTCCAACCAGAAAGGAGTTTGGCAAAAGAATTATACCCTACAGTCCTCATATGAGAACGGTACAAGGAGATTATATATATAGACAATGAAGTTGGGGGAAAAAACATCATGTCCTCATATGAGGACATTCAGGTCTCAAGAGGACGTGTGCTTTCACAAGCTTTAATCTGTTTAAATTAAAACTCTGATTCGATTTTCCTTCTTCTGTGGTTCGTTTCAGCAAAGTCTGGTGTGAACACAGTAATCACATTCTGAGATCCCACCAAAAAAAAACAGCCTCGATCCGAACCATCTGTCGATCTCGGGTACAGTCCTCATGCTGAGAAAACATATTGAACTACAACAGGACAAACGTGGGGATCTTGAGGGATCCTCAGAAATATCATGGGCTGATGAGAACGTCACAGATCACTAAGGTTGATTCACTGCGACTCTTGTGCATCAACATGTTGTTTTCCAGCTGTAGCCATGCTTCACTTTCAAACTGTATGATTTGCCTGTATCGATGCAAGCAGTGTAATAAACACTCGCTAAGGGTAACCTCCATTGTGAAAACATCTCCCATATGCTTTTTAAAAAAATGTTTTTGCTGCTGCAGCAGACACATCTGACTAAGGTGGCAACTAATGACTATTTTGATCGATTATTGAACCGATTAATAGGCTTACAGATGGCATAGCTATCAGCTTTTAAATTTAGCTTGAGATTGTTTTGTGCATGCGGTAACTAACAATCGAGATAATAAAGATGAATACTTTATTAAAAAATGTCTTAAATAAAATATAACCTATAAAAAATAATCATTAATTGAAGCTTAAAGATGGTAACTACGGGAGTTCAGTTGAAATGTTGTGGTGACAGGGCGTGGTCAAGTGGCAGGGGCGTGGTCAAGTGGCAGGGGCGTGGTCAAGCAAAGTGAAGTGTGAAGAGCCTGAGAGTGAGGTAAATGGCAAAAGCACACACACTTGAGGTGGACATGGCTAATTAATATACGTGTGTGTATGTGTTGCTGAGCTGAAAAAATAAGGAGAGCATAAAAGCGTGTGCGTGTGTGTGTGTGTGTGTGTGTGTGTGAGAGAGTGCGAGTGTTCAAAAGCCAGCAACAAAAATGAGGAGAACTGGAAATAAAAACCTGACTCTCAGCAACACACAGTCGCTAATTATCCGCATTCTCTTCAGGTGTGAATCCTCTCCCACTCCTCTCGCGTCCCCCGACTCTCGCGTCCTTGGCCACGCCCCCAACAGCACGAGGTCTTTCCTTCTAATTCTGGCAGCTGTTTTGAGTGAAATGTTCCAACACTTAGGGTTTTTTTTTTTCTTTGCTCGTGAAGGTGTTTGCCATCACACTGTTACTCCGTTCACTCCAGTAATCCTGACACACACACACACACGTCAGAGTGTTCACAGTTCGTGCGAGAATCAAACACGATGACATCATCAACTAACCGACTGTTAGTTTCATTGTCGACGTATCTGATTATCCATTTCAGTCATCGACGATGATTACTTGTTACACCCTTACGAGTGGAGAGGACGCTCTCACAGGGTTTGCGGTGACGCATTGTGGTACACACAAGTGAAAGAAACCAAACTCATGAAGTGATTCAGACCAGAGTTGAACGAACTGAGGCGTGAAAGAACTACACAGTTATTCCCGGCGAGATAGAAACGGTCGGATCAAGCGTTTATGCAGCCAACATTTACATCTACAGTGGTGTGAAAAAGTGTTTGCCCCCTTACTGATTTCTTATTGTTTTGCATCTTTGTCACACTTTAATGTTTCAGATCATCAAACAACTTTAAATATTAGCCAAAGATAACACAAGTAAACACATCATGCAGTTTTTAAATGAGGGTGTTTATTATTAAGGGAAAACAAAATCCAAAACTACATAGCCCTGTGTGAAAAAGTGAAAAATTCCTCCACAGCGCTGTAACAGACTCATTGCAAGTTATCGAAAACTTATGGGGAAAAGGGTCGCCCAACCAGTTATTAGGTTTAGGGGGCGAACACATCATGATGTGTTTACTTGTGTTATCTTTTTTTTTTCCTCCCTAATTTAGTCGTGTCCAATTCCACCCCGTCACTAATGCTACTACTACCACTCAGCCGTGAGGGCCGAAGACTATCAAGTGTTTCCTACGAACCACGTGACGCCCCTGATTGGCTGTAGAGCCGTGATTAATGTGGGAGCACTAAGTACCTCTCAACCCTCCCCTCTGAGAGAGCTCGGCCAACGGCCAATCAGCTCTCTCTAGACCTCCGGCTGTGAGAGGTTACAGCATCACCCGGGAACCGAACCAGCGCTCTCCGGATGATAGGGCGGGCACTTTACCACTGCGACACTTGGAGGCCTTACTTGTGTTATCTTTGACTAATATTTTAATTTGTTTGATGATCTGAATCATTAACGTGTGATAAACACGCAAATAAATAAGAAATCAGTAAGGGGGCAAACACTTTTTCACACCACTGTAAGACACCTTTTAGCAGCAAAACCTTGTTTTGGCCGATAGTAATGCAAAAAGTGGCTATAAACTGCTCTGGTTTATCAGGACTAAGTGCTCTAACAAACACCAAAGAGTGTTTAGTTCCTAATGATTTTTGTTTTGTTTTTTTAACTTTGTCTTAACTCTTCTCATATGGGTAAGATGGAGCGGACGGTTAGTACGTTGGATTTCTAAAATGTGAAATGAATTGAAATATCAAATCAAACTATTGTGTTAAAAGTCACGCTGTTTGTTGTATGTTTTAATTTCTGCTAGCGGGACGCTCACCAGTGGCCGATTTGATGAACGAATGCAGCTGAAAAACAAAGCTCTCGTAGTGTCTTAAACTGTTTTCAATCAATTAAAAAAGTCTGAGCATGAGGACAATGCTACAGCACAGGTCTAAAATCCACCAGCAGGAGGACATGAGGAAAAACAAGATTGTACAAGTCAAAGATGGAATCCAGCGTTGCAACTGGACCAATCACCTCTCATTACCTCCCCTTTAACTACAGTACAGTAGAGATCTGCAGATGATGTGGCTTCAGGACAAGTCTAGAAATGGACAGATCTTGAGAGAGAGACATGGGATCCTGGTATTAGATCTGTGAACACTAAGTGAGTCCATCGCAGGGCTTGTCATACACAATGGGCAATCACTAACCAATCGCTGGTGTCTGTCAGGTCATGTATGTGGAAGACGGCGGATAGCACTTCCGTCTGGCTTTGTCCGTCTTCGCTGTGAAGCGTCTCTGGGGTTTATCCCTCTCTCACACTTAGGATAAAGATGATACCAGTAAAATAAAGATGGCACCTGTATCTCTGATCAAGTACTGAACTGAATTAAGGCAACATCATCTTAAATAATCTCTAACGTTTGCTTCATAGCACAGTTAACAACACGATTATAAACGCTCTCGTTGACCGTCTGTGGATCGATAACTCCCTGTGAGAACGCTGGATATGAAGACAGACGCGTATCTTTGCTGCTGGATGGTGGCGGAGGGGTAGGAAACGTCCTACGGTGGCAGGTTAATGCGGCGAGCGGCGTTCAGGGCTCATTAAGCGCCGTAATTGTGTCAGCACGGAGTATGCTAATCTGGTGTCCCGCAGCACTCGCGGCGTCGCGGTTCAGCTTGCAATCAGCAGGGTGGATTCCAGGCAGGCGTACGTCTCATCTCTGAGCGCCGTCTCATTTACACCCTTTCGCAGACGATCTATTTATTTATTTATTTCTACGGCAACGCGTACAAGTCCAACTGAGAAGACCGCGTACACGTGATGGACAGATGATAAAATGGAGGAGAAGGAATTGCAGAATAGACAGCAGAGCTAAGAATAGTTTACCGGCTTCTCTCTCTCCGTCTGAGGCTTCGTCCCAGAGAGTGGAAAGAAAGCGCTTGAGAAATGAAGAGAGAGATGGAGAAAACTAGAGTAAACGAAAATGTCAAAATATCTCCACTGGAAAATTATATTCTTTTAGAGAAAAAAAAAAAACATATCTATATCAGTTTTACGCTTAGATCACAGCGCTGTTGAATTATTGATGCTGATTGGTCAGAACCTGGAGCTTTCTATAAGAGACACTCTGACTTTAGTTACATTAATGGTATTACTCTTGTTCGAATATTTTATCGTTTCTATAGCAACGACTTCCACCGGGACTTTTATGGTGGTCGGAGGAGGTGACAGCATTTGTGGGAGGATTCTTTGGGGTCTCTCGGTAACAACCTGGGGTTTCTCTTATTCACGTCAAGAATAATTTAAGGAGTCAGAGCGTTAGATGGAACTATAAGCGCAAAAAAGTGTACACTTCAGGGTGTGCTGTAAAAATAACAATATCTACTTTGGGGTGGGACGTAACAAAACAGAATTTACCATTAGTTTTCCATCAAATCCCCTTTCTGACTGTTATTCCCAAAACACCCCCCCCCACACACACACACTAAATGACCCATGTACAAAGTATGTACTATATATTTCCTCTATGAAGATGCGCAGCTTGATTGACCAGTTACGGGAATCAGCCGGTTTTAACTGGCGGTCTCGCATATAGCTGATTCTGTGCCGATTGCTCACAGACTCCCAACTGGCGAAACAGAAAAGTGTTCGCTCCATTATTCGGACGAAGCTGATGAAGTCATGGGCAGATGCGGAGAGATTTAAATCAACGCGGATCGATACCGGCACCTAACACCTAATATTTGTGTCAAAGGCATATAAGACTCACTTTTTCAGACTTGAGAACAAATCCGACTTACAAACGTGCTCCCAGAATGGGGCTTCGTAAGTCGGGGACTACCTGTACATTTGGGAGACGCCCTTCTCCAGAACGATTTGTAATTCATTATACATGTGCGCGGTTGAGGGTTAAGGGCCTTGCTCAAGGGCCCAACAGGGACAACTTGGCAGTCCTGGGATTTGAACCTGGGACCTTACAAACCGTAGTCCAATGCTTAACCACTGAGCTTAAAAACGACTTTCACCTGCGATAATTACACTGTCACTAGCTAACCGTCAGTCAACGGCTAGTTAGTTTGTTACGCCAGTCGCGGAAGGACATGTGTTGGGAAAGCAAAATAACTGGTGAAATAAAGAAACAAACAAATCATAATCTGTTGAGATTGATGTCATAATGAATATTAGAACGGCTGTGATGCTTTCGACATTCACTCTGCGCCGTCGTACCTACGACCTCATCCAAGCCGTGTTGACATTCCTTACGACAACACTCCCTGTCGAATGAGATCACTTTAATACGATTGTACTTGTGAATATTTGTTGGGCGGATATATTTCAGTCAAAAATTTCATCTGGGTCTGTCTGCGCTCTTCAGAAAAGTCTGGATGTGATATATTTCTTTTGCAAAGTTAGGAGCGTGTACGGCTTCTTGCGCTGAATTTCAAACACTCAGAAAGTCAGTGTCGAGCTCAGCAGTTTCCTTTCAAATCAAACTGAGCAGTGAATGAATTCTGAAGGGTGCACACACCGACAGCAGCTGAAATGTTCTTCTGAAAAGGACAGGACTTATTGCAGCTTCTCTTTTTTCTGTTTCTAGCCCAAAGCAGGAATGTCTAATAAGTCTAGTCCTACTGCACCTCATTGATTTTAATGCCTCGACGCTGCATCATCAAGCCAGAGCAAATTTATACCATTAACACTTTTAATTTGGGGATTTGCTGACTTCCATTGGTAATGAAGCCGTCGTTCGGCTGCGTAAACGTTATGATGGAGGCAAAAAAGGAGCCAGGCGGCGGCTCAGGTCTCAGAGGAGCTCGCTAAAACCTCGCTTGGAGTGTTTTTGGCTTCTTCGAACACCTCGTCGGAATTAACGAGAGGATGGATTTATGTCGCGAGCAGGCGAGAGGCGAAATAATCGCTTTTCAGGGTTTTTTTTTTCCTTTTCAACTGTATAAACAATCAGCGGCAATAACAATAAACAGAGCAGATACTCTGACGTTTCATTAATATAATTAGCCTAATGCATCATTTATCACAAGTGTGGAGGAGAGAAACCAAGCAGGCTCGCTTTTTCCCCCTACAGGCCAAACGCATGGAATAAAAATCACATGATCTCCTGGGTCTGGGTGCTCGCGTCTCCGCGGCTAATTAACGCGAGCATAAATCAATCACTTTAAACAAATCGAGTACGAAATGACGAAGGGAAAAGAATCTTTTTTTTATATCTTAGGCCTTCAAGTTAAAGCTATTTTCTTTTTTTTTTATTTGAGCTACGAGGAGGAGTGTTTAGAGAATCAACAAAATCAACAAATAAATAAATAAGTAAAACAAAAGAGATACCCTTATTGTAAACAGCACTGTAAAGCGTAACAGATTAATACATTCATTCCTATAGATTCGTTTTAAAGTGCATTACTTGCAAAAGTATTGCGCCCCCCCGAACATTAAGCGCATACATGAACAGCGTTCACTCACGAGAGGTAAAATGTAAATGTAGATTTTAATATAACAAGGAAAGATTATGTTTATTTTTTACATAACTGTGCAAACTATACAAACCCGCAACACACAAGAACACAATCGCATAGGGCAGGGACTTGGCTTATTGTAGGGACTTAAGGACATGATGATGACTAGAGGGAGGTCTAGCGGCAGTCAGATGGCATTATGGGTAATCATCGTTACAACAGGCCAAAAGAGTCTGAAATTCTAATGATTCTGTAAAAATTAATAATGAAGAAAAAATATGATTTTTTAAAATTATTTTTAAAAAATGCACAGGAAGCTCAGGTGTTAATTATTAAATTAAAACTTTGAATCAGTGCCGTTAAGAGCAAACTGTACATTTTAATAAGGATATAATTTCTACAGTGTGCAAATGCATATGGAAAAAATAACAAAATCTCTAAAACGTACTCAAGTTTGTGAATGAAATTAATTCTCAATAAAATAATTTTAAAAAAATTATTCGAGCTAAATAGGACTTCCAGGGTCGTCCCTGACAATCAGAACTCCTTCACTAGAAGGATCAAATGAAATTAGACAGCACTCATTAAGCAGGGTTCCTCCTCTTTATCTCAGTAGGAGCCCTGGAACGGTCCCTGGGGAGGCGGGAGGTGCGTGCGAAGTCCCTCTGAACGCGCCGTTAATTAACTGCCTGACCCTCGTTCCCAGAGAACACGGCTTCCTCGAGCCGCGCTATAGATCAGCCTTCATCGACACTATCTGCTCCTGACTGCTCCGACCTGGCTTCACATCGACCCGGAGCCGGAGTAAATTACCTCGCCTGCTCGCTTTTAATCACTAAACAATCGCCTTGACTTAAAGATGCGATGCTCGGGCACTCGTTTCTATGGTACCTGGTGGTAGTGAAGACGCCGGATAAAAAGCACTAAAGGAAAAAGGGGAGAAAAAAAAATCTTTTTTGGTATTTCTGTACAGCAACATTCCATGGAAGGAGTCTCCAGTGTCAGGGCTTCGTAACGGCTGTGGCATGCTAAGGTCGCCACATGTGTCTTAGCAACAATTCAGCTGGCTGAAGGACAACGTAGCGTTAACCTTCCGCTTCACCTTTAAAACCTCACCTTATTATATAATATCTTATTATTAGGGATGCGACGATACCACTTTTTTGGAAAACGAGTACAAGTACGAGTACTTGAATTTCAGTACTCGCCGATACC
>JAQMYK010000023.1:38149861-38162096 GCA_030014345.1 Clarias buthupogon
TATGTGTCTCTCTCTCTCTCTCTTTGTGTGTGTGTGTGTGTGTGTGTGTGTGTGTGTGTGTGTGTGTGTGTGTGTGTGTGTGTCAGGCACCAGACGACCCCCGCAAGGGAGGATTTCATGGCTGGGAGGGTGGGAGATTTCGATTCTGTCACATGAGACGGTGTTTTCGGAAACTAACGTCCTTCCAGTGGTGTGTATCGGCAATCTGCATACAGTAACGAGGGCTCAGGAGGCCGGCGTGATGCTTCATGCGCCGTCTAAGGGGCGCTTGTGGCTGCAGAGGTTGTCGTTGACGTTGCGTGCACATGTACAGAGAAAGGATCACAAGGTGGCGAGTCACACGTCTAGAGTTGGTGGGGTCGAATCTCATTTCACTCAGTGTGTGAACACACTCTCCTCATGCTTGGTGGGTTTAATCAGGGTCCTCTGGTTTCCTCCTACTCTCCAAAGACGTAGCTGTCTGGAGTTTCCAGTTTGTCCATTTGTCTGATTGTGTGCGCGCGCCCAGTGTGTACTGACCCGTACCCCGAGCTCCCACACGACCCTACACAGGATTAGTGGTATAGAAAATGTGTTCTTATCCCCACGCAAACGTCTGTACCATTGTGTCGAGTGTGTAAGGCGGGTGATCGGTGTGGCCGGGGTTACAGGGTCGACTCGGGTCGGTCAGTGGATTAACAACGAAATAAAGACGGAGATTCTGACATTCTTGATAGAGAGATGCACTTGGCACTCACTGTCCCCGACAGACCCTCCCTCAGCGGTAGTGCGACACACACGCATGCACGGCGTCGCCTGTCTCCCAGGGCCGCCGCGGCTGCCGATTGGTCGGCGAAGGAGGGGCCATGCGCGAGCAGCCGTCCTGCGCATCATCTCCATTGGCTCAGACAAGAATGACCTCACCGGAGCCAGCTGTTGATTTGGCTCGGCGCGTGTGTGTATATGCGATAGAGAGAGAGAGAAAGAGAGAGAGAGCTGGTCGTCGTGGCGATGGGTAGGGAGACAGACAGAGCCGAGGCGCGCTCCCTCCAGCAAGCGCCCTCCATCCTATGCCGCTATGGAAACGAGCCACGTACGCCGCCGAGAGGATGAGGCAGGTGCGTTCGAGATGGGACCGTGTGTGTATGAGAGAGCTAGCATGAGTGTGTGTGTTTTTTTTTTTTTTTTTTTTTTTTACTGAGATTTAAAACTGCGCCTATTTAGACGTATTAACTATGCTCGATAGGGTGGTGAGAAATTGTCTAAGGAAACGGTGTTGTGTTACTGTGCTGTTCTTGTTGCTACGGTGATAACGGTAATGGTGTATGTGGGTATGGGGTACTTCCTCTGAAAGGTACCGCGGATGAAGGCTCGAGGCTACCACAGCAGTTTGCGCTACGGCTCATCTGATTCCATGATTCTGTGGAAAGTGCCTGAGGGTCCTATTAGCAGACGGGATTGTGTTTTAGTGAGTGTGTGTGAGAGAGAGAGAGAGAGAGAGGGCTATCGTGGTGCGCTCCATCAGTGTAAATTGCGGCGCACGGCTGCAGGCACTCGCTTAATGCTATTAACGTCTGGAACGATGTAAGTGATACAGCGAGCAGGACGCCGCCCGCACTGGAGCGGAGAGAGAAATAAAAGAGGTGTAGAAAAGAAGAGACGTTTGTTTTTCTTTCTTTTTTTTCTCTCTCTGAAATGACGATGAAATCTGTGTCATGTACCGGATCAGATCAGAGCTGTCTCTTGTATCCGACTCGCCCTCATATCTTAATTTGATGACGTTCAGGGTAAAGTGCTTCATCAGCTCGTGTTTGTGTTCACGGGAAACGTCTCCTCGGGGGTGGAGGGGGATAATTAATTTATTAGGAATAAATGATTTTGAATACATTGCTGCAGGAGGTCAGATTCAGAATGCACAGATGAGACTTTTTCTTTTGTGTGTCTCTCTTTCTCTCTCTGTGTGTGCGCGCGTGCGTGAGAAATTCTGATCCTGGTGTCTGGGTCGAATGCTTCATGGCATGTATGTATATATGTATACGAGGAACGTTTTATTATGAATGTGGCGTCCTTACAAATTGCATAAGTCATGTTTATGTTGTTTAATATCCGAGACCTCGTTATGATCTGGAAGGGTTATGTGTCTGACGTCTCTTTCTTTTTATTTATTTTATTGTACAATTTTTCTTTCAGAGACTGATCTTATTTACAGAGGTTAAATAAAAATATTCTTTAATTAGCGAGAAACGGATAAACGGAGCCAGGCTTAGCCCGAGCAGAAAGACTTTCTATGTCTTGTGTGATGAAGGACTGCGACAAACATACGAAGAGTTAAAAAAAAAAAAAAAAAAAAAGAATTTACAATGCTGATTTTTATTTTAATTACTTCAACTTATTAGTTGAGAGTTAAAACATTTTTTTAATACAGTTGTTTTGTTCGTCATCAGGGTGGAGCTAATAATAAAACTCAATTTTAATAAAATTCATAAATTTGAAAATGTTGATTTTATAGTTTTGCTGAAATAATCATAGTTAATTTTAATAATGTTTTAACAGAAACCAATTTTGCAAAATGTGTCCAAGTACCACTGATTAATATAATTACAAAAAGGAAAAAAGAAAAAAAAATAAGGAAGAGAGAAATTTTAAAAAGATGATTTTCAATTATGATTTTTGCGCAAAAATTTTGTGAGCATTGTTATACCTGATATCCCCAATAGAGGGCATTGAAGAGTTAAATAGCTCAAGTAGAAAAATATTCCTAAAATTGTTTATTTTATTTTTTTATAAAATTGTTGCCATAATATTTTTTCTCATGAAGTTTCAAACTGAGAATTCCCTGATGAAGCGAGTAAGCCGTGTCGGTCTCTGAAAACGCCAAGGGTTGTTGTTCAGTCAAACATTGAGCTCTGCAGCTACACAGTGGTTTTATTTGTTTTTGTCCGTGTTTTCACTTTTGTAATTTATTTTCCAGGTTGTTTAAAAACAGTACATTGAGAGGGTTACTGCACACTGCTCGTAACATCACGATAATTGTTCTTGCACCTTACAAACAACCAATTATTTTTTGATTGAATTTTTGAATGATTTTTTTCCCCGTTCTTTCTGCACGCCACAGGCATCGGCGCTCGTTTGCAATTTGATTTTTTTCACATTTGTTGTAGTTTTACATTTTCTTGATTGTTTTATAATTCAAGTTGAAATAAAATTGTTGCAGCTTCTGTTTTTTTTTTTTTTTTTTTTTTTTTTTAACAGGTGAACTGTGTTAAAAATAAACTATCCTTTGCGCCCCCTTGTGTCCTGGAGGAAGAAGAACACTTATTTCAAATCGTGATGATTTAATTCTATCTTGTGTAAAATCACGTTTAGTTTTTAAGATGCTTTGGTTGTTTATTTAAGCAGATTGTCAGTGTTTTATGTCCCTGAACAGTTGTGTTGTGCGTGAGAAACAGGACGAGCTGAGAGTGTATGCGGCTTCCTCACACGTCTCAATTTACATGCCAGAGCTTTTCGCAGACATGTTTGTTTTTCAGCCTGAGTGTGTGGGAGATGGCAGGTGTGTGTGTGTGTGTCAGAGAGAGAAGGCAAGCTTTTTGAAATTCAGATTCAGCCTTGTTCTCGTGCTGGCTGTCGAGTCTTTTGGGGAGAAGAGAGGATGGAGGAGAATAGAAACCGAGTGAGGGAGGGAGGGAGAGATGGAGAGGGTGACGCGGGAGAGTGAGAGTAAGGGAGGGACAGAGTGGTGAGAGAGATGGATGGAGTGAGGAATCGAGATGGGGAGGGAGAGAAAAATATAGAGAGGGATGGAGATGGAGTCAGGGAGGGGAAAAATCGAGGGATAAAGGGAGAAATGGAGGGAGAGAAGGAAAGATAAGGGATGGACAATCGTTCTGATAGAGAATTTTAGTGTTTGAAATATGAGCGAGAGAGAGTGAGTGAGTTCCTTGATGGCATTTCTCTCTGTCTCGCTCTCTCTCTCTGTCCTGATTGTCCTCCAGCTGAACACATGATTAGTGCACTGTGCTAACAGTTAGCCCTCTGACCCCCTGCAGACTCTGTAGAATTTATTCTAGCAGTGAAACACACACACACACACACACACACACACACACACACGAGAGAGAGAGATAAAAGGCACTTTGAGGGGAGTTATTAGTGTGTGAGTGATTCCTGTAGGGTGTTCGTGCTCTCTCTCTCTCTCTCTCTCCCCGAGCATGTAACCTATCAAACTCCCCTACTGTGTGTGTGTGTGTGTGTGGCTGTGTGAGAGAGGTCAGGGCACAAACACCTGCTTAGTCATCGACGCCACCTGTGAGCCTGTCGCACTGAGTGTGTGATGCTCATCTCCTGTGTTGGATTTACTGTGTGTGTGCGAGAGAGAGAGTGAGGTCAGTGTGTTTGACCTCTGGAATACTGCAGCAGGTTGTCGGTGCCAGGCCCGAGACCTGACGCCAGTGCACACAGCAGGGGCGAGAATACACAAACACACGTACACACACACACTGCAAACTCTCCCTCTCTGTCTCTCTCTCCTGCTTATTAAAACAAGAATTTTTCAACCTTTTTATTTCCAAAATTTTCTTTTTTACTCTTCTTTTCTCCATGTTAATGTTTCTAGTCTCTCTCTCTCTCTCTCTGTCTCTCTCTCTCTTTGTCTCTCCCTCCGTCTGTCCATCTCCTACTGATCCTCAGAATTTCTGTCTCCATCTCGGTTCCCCCCCCCCCCCTCTTTTTCTTTCTTTCAGTCTCTCTCTTTCTTTCTCTCTCTCAGCCTTTTTATCATTCTTTAAATTTTCTCTTGCTCACTGCCCTGTCCTACGGCCTCGCCTCTCTCAGCTTCTCTCTGTCTTTCTTTTTGCTTCTTGTTTTTTTCTTTTCGTCTCTCGTCTGTTTTTGTCCTCTTTATTTTAAATATTTTATTCTTTTATTCTGGCTTTCTCCCTTTCATCTTTCCATCCATCTCTTTCCGTCTCTCTCTCTCTCTCTCTCTCTCTCTCTCTCCTTCTTCTCCTTGTCAGCATGAGATGTATTTATTCATATATTCATGCCGGCTGCACTTCTTTGTCTTTGACACTTTTCAAAGACGGAGGGAGTTTTCTCCTCCTCCACAAGACCCAGAACCTTTCATTCATTTTACTGTATACATACACACACATATATACACACATATACACACACACACACACACACACACACACACACAAAGAATGAAGAAATGAAGAAAACTATTCTTGGGTAAGGAAGCAATCACTGACCTGTGTGTGTTTGAGACAGGTGTGTGAGGGCGATGCGGAAGGCGTGCACGGGTCGTGGTCATGTGACCCGACCCCACGGTTGGTGACAGGGTCATGGAAGCAACTGGGTCCTACTGCCCCCTGAGTTACTGCCCCAACACAACCGGTAAACACACACACACCCCACACACACACACACACACACACACACACACACACACACACACACACACACACACTAAAATGATAAGCCAGTGTTCAGAAATATTAGTCTTGATGAATGGAACATCTACACTTTAAAAACTTATCAGGATCACACTGCTTTAACTTTCCTCCACCTTCTCTGTCCTGTTGTTTTCTTTTTGTGTGTCTGTGTGTGCGCCAGCAGGTTGTGTGTGTGTACGTGCGTGTTAGACGTCGGCTCCAATGAGAATGTCTGAAGGCGCGCTGGAGGAAAGGCCCTGCGACGCGATGAAAGTCCTGGAGAGCGACGGCCTTCCCAAACCGCGCAGCCCCGCCCACACACACGATCACACCGCCACACACACACAGCACCAAGAGCACACACACAGCGAGGGTGTGAAAGAACAGAGCTGCTCGGACCTCAGTAATCAAACACAGGTGAGCAGTAACAGATACATCTCCAATAATAAAACGTGTGTGTGTGTGACTTGTATTCTGTATAGTTTTTATACCAGTGATTTAATGGCTGCATTAATCAGCACTACACCATGATACCGAACAGCAGAGACGTAGCAGGTCGCCGCGTGAATCCATCCAGCGCGAGCCGCGGCGGCTCCGAGCCAATCAGAGCCAGATCCCGGCCCAGCTGCCGTCCGATTGGCTCCAACTGGGGCCCGGGGCGCCAGAATATCTGCAGCTGAAATCCCGCAGGCTTATCCGCAAACTTCCTGCGTGTCATTCCAAGTCATGGGACGGCCGCGCGTGTGCGCTATCGCGCACGGGTGTGTGACTTTGCCGCCATCTGTCACTGGCAGCGTGAGGGAGGACGAGCGCCAAACTTCATCTTGCTGTCTTTCTCTCGCTTTCTGTCTTTCCCAATTAGCTGCTTCACTGATGCACTCGCATGGCACACCTTCTGTCACTGCGACAACCTACTTACTGTAGTGCTTCACTACAAACACACACACACACACACACACACACACATATCCAGGACGATCTATATAGATTCCGAGAACAATTTTACATCCTATAACACACGCACATGTTTATAATGAAGAATGATGTACCCAATATGTTTTGTGTTTTAAATACAAACACTAATGTAATTTAACGCACTAAATTATACAACTAAAACAGCTTAATGATTCCAGGTTCCGTTCCAATACTTTTGCATTCTTTCTCGTCATGAACCCCTTCGTCCAGGTTGTACGGTGCGAAGAAAAAACTTTGTAAGAAGCGTCTCCGCTAATCGTTGCAGGTGAATACCACCGTACCTGTGAATAAACAATTCTTGCCGGCTTGTAACTCCGCCCCCAAGTACAGCAAGGATCGGTGCCAAGAATCTTTAATCATAATTATATTTTATTAATTATGGTGATTTATTTTTTTTCCCCTTTGCACGTCGACACTTTCAGGAACTCTGTGAAACTCCATTCAAGCTAGACGTTGCTACACCAACTTCCCCATTTTTAAAAATTTATTTATTATTATTATTATTTTATTGCTCTGAATCCCAGCTTGTATGCGAAGGCGTCAGGGATGAAGATGCGTGACGGGAAACGTCGAAAGCCATTAGCGAGAGGCACGGCTTAATCTGCATTCACGCTAGCAAGTGACACGGAGCAGACGCCGGTTCATTTCCGATGCGAGTTCACAGCGTGAGGCTCGATGCCGGAGACGCGAAGACAAACCTACGCTCGAATTGATGCTCTTTTTTTGTTTTTGTTTGTTTGTTTGTTTTATTTTCCCGTGCCATACAAATGGCCATGCAGCAGCAGCTGGAAAAATTTTATTTTCTCTGTGACAATTCAGACAAAACCCATTCTTTAAAAAATTTTTAATGAGGTGGAGAAAGGTGACTTGGATTGAGAAACTTTTTTTAATTTATTTATATGTCTATTGTTCTTTCTTCCTTCTTTTTTTGGTGGGGGGTATGTGGTGGAAAATTTGGTTTAATATTTGGTTCGGGAAGAGGAACTGTAGCACAAACAGACTTATGAATGGACTTTGCACTACAAAGCTTGTTGTGATGTTGTAAAGTAAAGCCAGATCGGCCGTCGTGCATACACGCTTTATTAACTGCGTTTCAGAAATATTCCTCTTCAGTTTTTTCGAATGATAATCGATTCATCGCAGTTAAGAATTTTAAACAGATTAAAAATGGTGAGTTTTGTGTTCGGATGTAGCGTTAAAACTTGACATCCTAGCTGTATGCTAAAATTAGCTTAGCCAGGTTCTTTACACGTCCACTCAGCATATCGTCTCCGACCGTTCCTTTCTTGAACGCGGATGTGTGCGTCTGTTGGCGGGGGGGGTATTCTCAGATACGTCTAAGGGAGAAGAGGGCTGAGCCAACCAGTGCTGTGTGTGAAATTAACTAAGATTCCATCTATTATAATAATAATAAAGATAAACATACACAGTTAATATGTGGAGGACAGGGTTGATCCTGTGGAGAGCATCGGATTGTGCCACTACAACTATTGAAAGTAAATTTTATCTCAGAAGGAAATATGGACCTGGTTATCATTATTTATATAATAGTGACTGATTAATTATTCATAACACATTCGACTATTAGTTAGGAGAAGCGTACAAAATTTTCTCCCCTAATCAGCAGCAGCAGGAATCATTGCTGCTGATTTTTTATATATATATATATATATATATATAAAATTTTTCCCCCTCCCAGATTTTAAGATTTTTCACCGTGCTGTCTTCTACTGTGTGTACAGTTTAACATGCACCCCCTGCAGGATTATAGAGGCATTACACCGGTTTAACAAACATATATGTTTAATTAAAATATAATTAAATCGCGTTTGGAGTCAGTGTCAGGATACGTGGATTTTTCCACATAAAAGAATCAAGATACCTAACTGAACACATTTTTTTTTTCCTCTCATCTCTACTAATCAGATTCCATAAAAAAAAAGCAATTCCAAAGCAATAAAAATAAATAAGCAATTCCTCCACATTTCCATAGTATTTCAGTAATATTCATTGTCCAGTTTCAGGGACTATGTTAAACATGTGGACAGTTTGAACTTTGATAACCTTGTATTTGTTTGGAGTACAAACAACGCTCTTGAATCTATCTTCAGTGAATCTTCTGCCGATATATTTGCTCTAACGACTCGTGTTTTACCTCATAGTGGCGCTTCACATCACTGCTCTTTATCATCAGAACACGTGAGACAAACTGCTTTTAAACTTCATGCAGGAAAAATAAACAAACGTTGATCCGTCCATTCGTCTTTGAAGGTTCAGTTTTCATAGTCTACTTTCCTTTATTATGTAAATTGGTTCTGTCTGAGTGACGCATATAGCCACGCCCACAGCAAGGAAAGAAAGTGCTAGATTACTGGTGTATAAATTATTCTCATTTATCAGTAAAGCATCAGGGTCCAGATAGAACTGTCACTCGGTCCAGATCCGGACCGCCATCTAATCATACCTGCGGTGGAAGAATACAATGAAACTGAAGATGATGAATTTCTCATTTAAAAGCAATACATAAATAAAAATGTAAAAATATGTGATAGAGTATACAAATTTATTAAAATATATCACGCATTATATTTTCATGTTTCTATTTTAATTCGATTTTATTTGTAACTTTTGTAAATCTGTAAGGTTTGAACTTTTCTTGCTTTATTCCCCAGCCTTTGGGTTCGGATTTGTTTGACTAAACAGAAGTTTAAGTCTCAATAACTGCGCAGCTGTGCTTGGTTCCGATGTCGGAAACCTTTTTTTATTATTATTATTTTATTTTTTTTATTTAAGTTATAGTTACCCAACATGGTGGAAACAACTTTGATGTAGAAATGCCTCTTGTTCCACCTTTTGTTAAGCTCATGTTCAGATGACTCAACTCTAATGGGAGTTTATTTACCTCCTTTGAGCAACTCCTAATGTGGTTGATGAGAGGGGGAAAAAAATCATGTCTTGAGATGTCTTATTTCCTTTTGCTTGCTGATGTGAAAGAACCTTGCCTGTGCTTATTATCTCACTGTAAAACGGTGCCTCGTTGTCCCCGCAGCCGTCCACCACAGCGGGACAGCCGATGAGGCGCTCCAAGGTATCGTACCGCCGTCTCATGCACGCTCCTGCGGCGACTGAGTGACTAATGACTCCATTTGTAATCTCAGGCTAGTTTCGCACCCTGATCAGGCCAAAATAATTGTTAATGAGGTGCAGAGGGTTCATTCTCAGTAATGAAGGGCCACAGCAGGACTTTGGCCAGCAGTTAAAGTCATGCTGAGGTTTTTTTCTTTTTCTTTTTTTTTTTTAATATACATAATGTGCTGAAAAAACTAAACTTGTTAAATGCTCTGGCCTATTAGGGCTTACTACATAAAAAATTTAAGAACTCATGAGGCAGAAGAAGAAGCAGCAGCAGCGCTTGGTGGAGAAAAACATCCTCCCGAGAATATAAAAAGCAACCCGTCACGTCGGCGAATTACCTTCATAAGTGCGTTTTAATGGCGCTTTAATGAAGGCAACAGCGAAAAATAACGCTTTTGGGGGGTATTTTTTCCCGGGCACAAGGCGAACATACATTCCGGAGACCATCTTCACCAAGCGTGGTTGCATCGTTCGCATCATTGCCGTGCATCTTGGATCTTGAACGCATGCTTCTTTGTGCTGTTGTCATGCATTTTGGGTTTGTTTGTGAAGAGTTCAAGTCTGTTCAAGCAGCTCTACTTCCCCCCCCCCCCCCTTTTTTTTCCCTCGCTTTAGTGATAATGTTTTGTGTACAGACGAGCTTTCAGTCTCTTGTCTAGTGATTTGTATATATATATATATATATATATATATATATATATATATTTTTTTTTTATCCCCCGCTTCTTGTGTTTGTCTTGCTCTTATAGCTTTTGTTTTTACATCGGTACACCGTCGCGTTTGATGTGTTTGGTCTTGACAGCGTCATTGTTATGTTGTCGGTTGTGTTTGTAGTGCCTGTTGACCTTTCTAACAGATTTTCAGACGTTGATGGACAGCAACGTAAAAACAGCGTGCCGCTCCGACGCTCTCTCTTAAAGCGGAGCGTCCCCGCTCGAGCTCGTTGACCTCTGAAAATCACTTTCCATGTTTTTTTTTTTTGTTTGTTTTGTTTTCTGTGTGGGCGAGAAGTGCAGAGTTTACACTGTTGAACTGTTTTTTTCATGGCAACAATAGCTGAGCAGCTCTTTATTCTCCTCCAGTCAAACGCAAAAGTAAAATTAGTCCGGAGTTTGGCGGTGTGTGAAGAATCGCCGCCTACGATCGCCGAACTGCCACATCAGGTAAAGTGTGTGTGTGTACAGTATGTGTGTGTAAGCTAGGGCCGTGCAGTATGACCATATATTTATATTGCAGTAAATTAGACCACTTTGCGTTGTGATGTTTAAGTTTTATTGTTATTAACACTATTTATTTTTAACCGTGTCTGTCAGACGATATGGGCAAAAGTATGTGGACACCTGAGCAGTTAAAACTTCATCCATCTATCCTTCTCTCACGCTTTTCCTGTTTAGGGAACTGGGGACACAAGGTGGGACACTTTTTGGATGTTTTTCAAAGCCCATCACCCAGTATTGGCAGGTTTTGAATCCCAATCAAATCTCCCCGCATGCCTTTTGGACTGCGAGTTAAAAACCACCCAAGAACAGGGAGGAACATGCTAGCGATGAGTCCTGGAGGTTTCAAGGCAATAGTGCCAAATCACTAAGCCAGTTTTCTACCCCAAGCCCCGCCTCTTCGTGTCCCTTTTCCGATTCAAACTTTAGTTCACCATTTCTTTTTGGTTTATTTAGACATCCAGCCTTTTATCTAGACTTAATAACGTGGCAGTTGGGATTAGCTCGTTCAGCCGTGAGAGTGTTCTTCAGCTGAGGTGCTGATGTTGGACAAGGAGACCCTGGGGTGCATTCCAGTTCAACCCAAAAACTGGATGACTGGATGACAAAAGTGAGTTTTGGTCTTTCATACCGACCTTAGGACACAGTGCGCATGTCAGTCATGCGTGAACCAGGCAAGCGAGCAAGAGCAGCATGAGGCAGGCCAGTCGGCAGCGAGCAGGAGTCCAGAAGACTCCGGAAGTCTTGAGTATAGGAGTTATTTAGCTTCCTCTTATTATACTCCACAAGAGGTGGTCCATTACTTGGCAAATAATTGTGGCATTCACACCAACTCCTACGTTTGTTGCGCAAAGACTTCTGACTTTACCAGAATTCTGCGCTTGGTCACTTCTCCTGGGGATCCCCAGATGTCCAAAGACCTAAGTTATAATGAGGTTATAATGTGTTGAAACCCCTTAAGTGAGTCTCGAGTCTGTCCTGGTATGTCTGTCCAGTGGACCTGAACTCAAGGAATCCTTGTAGCCCACCTCAACATACTCTTCTCAGTTCTATGGAGCAGTGAGTTTTATTCATGGAGATTAGGACCAGTGGTGGCTCAAACGGTTAAGGCTCTGACTTACTGATCGGAAAGTCAGGGTTCAAGCCCCGTTGAGCAGTTGATCAAGGTCCTTAACCCTGTCTGCTCCAGGAACACTGTATCCTGGTGAGAGCGCTAAGCTCCTGTAAAGGCGCCAAGTGCCTCCCATCCCACCCTGCTGAGAGAGCTCAGCCAATCAGCTCTCTACAGCTACCTCTCCCTGGCTGCGAGAGGTTTCGCCACCACTCAGGATTTGAACTAGCGTTCTCCAGATGATGGGGCGAGCGCTTTACCTCTGCACCAGATGGGGGCCAGAAAATAGAATTTCTGTCAATGAAACAGGGCTTGACATTAACTTTTTTGCTCACTGGCCAATGTGGCTAGTGGATTTCCGGAGTCACTAGCCATTCAGCCTT
>JAQMYK010000023.1:38204973-38220254 GCA_030014345.1 Clarias buthupogon
CACACACACACACACACACACACACACACACACACACACACACACACACACACACACACACACACACACACATATGTGTAAGCAGAAACACATTCGATCTAATTTCATGTCTCACTGAGTTAGTAAATTTTGTAAATTAATACATTGATCTATTAAATGATCTGATTTATCTACAAATCTATAGCAGTGTTTTTTTTCTTCACACATATCTGCTCCTACCTGTAATCCAAATATTTAGCGTTCATGAGGTAACCACACGCAGGCACACACATATCCTATCCCATTCCCACACTGCAATCCGATATCCTTTAAGCTCATCAGCTCTCAGATGAGAAGAGACAAACCGTATGTGTATTAGGTTTTGCTGTCCTAGTAATGCCCGTCTACAGGTTGTGTGTTCCACGGCTATAGGATTACCTCCCAGTTTGACTTCCTCCTCTTTCATTTACGCTGCGTGTCACTTGTCACCTTTACGAAAGGAGACCTCTGACATGATGGTAGTTGATTCTGGAAATGTTAGCAGCCTTGCTGAGTGAACAGCTGTCGACAGAGCGGTCTGTGGAGCAAAAAAGAAGAAAATAGCCCCTTTAAAAATGGGTGCTCTCAAGAGTCTGACACTGGGAGTCTTGGGATTTGAACCCATTACCCAAAGCAGAGAACATTTACACATTGTACATGTACTGTATATTGGATATATATCGCGCAAGGATAGTGGAGTATTACAGTGTAGATTTAAGTACTTTTTCTTTGGCACCTTAACCTTTTCATTTAATGTAACACTGATCAAGCGGTCACTCGGGGCACCGTAATGATTTCTTTTCCCTGTGCTATGTTGCTGATCAGTGGGATGAAACTCCTTTTCTTATTTCCCATGGTGCCAGGCTCTTTCTAAGGCATTTTTAAAAAATTACTTCATTTATGTGTACATGACAGCTTTGTAAACTCCCATGGGAAGCCTTAATTGATACGTGGCATCAAAGAGGAATGTCATATCACATCCTTCTTCCATATGTGGATCTGCTTTACGTTAAGGCCTCGGAAATTTCTGTAAATTAGCGTGAGAGTGTTCAGGCCATGAAAACAGCCTTGCAAGATCTCACACCATGTGCTTTCCTCATAAAAAACACACAGCCAGTGCTAATCCTTAGCATGTCATAGATCTTATACAGCATGTATGGTGAATATGATTACATTTTGTATGCTTTTCATTTTCTTATAAGTCTTACATGTGTAAGGGCACATGATCTACACTTAGCAAAGCACTATTTAGCAGTTATCAGTGCCCTGTGTCTACTTTTTGCATTCTTCTCCCTTCACATCTTCCTCAGTAATCAGATGGAGTTTGTTAACATCGCCAGCCACACTGTATATCAGCCCGAATATGTTTAACCCTAACTCTAGTCTATTATAAAGTTCATGCTTACAAGCACCACCTAAACAGCTAGTTTAACAGCAAGTTGAATGTACATCAAAGGGATTTTAACTTTGTTCCTTTGTGCATATGTATATGCAGTGTGTGTAGGTTTGAATTCTATAATTTCATCCTTTTGGAAGGAAATTTGTTATACTCAGAAAATGAAAAACAGATGCACAGACAAACACACACACGCACACATTTTAACCCTGTGCCTGTCTATCATAAAGGAGAAAACAAGACACTTGAGTGGTAATAAAGTGCAGTTAATGTGAACAGGCCTTGGTAAATCACCTCTCCAGATGAAAGAATGCAGAGCTGTAATTTCTCTGTTATCAGGAGGAGAGGATGTCTGGGATAAAGTATCACGTCCAGATACTCTTTAGTGCTTTTTCCTTAAATAGTCTATTTGCCAAGACAAATTGTGTTTCTCCTTATTACTCCTCTAAATTGACAAGTCATGTGTTTCAGAGTGTGTAAATGAGGTTTCTTTTTCTACTACTGTAGCATTTACAAGATGGATCATGTTTTATCAGCTAGTAGTTGGCTAGACCAAGAGTGCGTTCACATTACAGACTTGTGCATCAAACTGAGTTTGTTTGACCCTCAAGAACCAGTTTGTTGGATTAGTGTGTGAACATTGTGTACCGCATCAACGACCCATACCCGGATCTACTCCAAAGTACAAAAGGTGGTCTCGACTATGGTTCATGTGTACGCGTGTGTACGGTTCGCACCATGTGTTAAAGATAGCTAATGTACCAAAACACAGAAGTAGACTGCTGTTTAGAGCATGACATCATCAATGCTGGCTGTCTCCTCTAAAATCTAAATATGTGCACATCACGTGCTGTTTTTATCCTCTGGAATGCATGGCCTTACCTGATAAAGTAGGAATTTGTCAGGGAGGCAAGAGGGTCGTTCTTGACATTGTCAATAATATCAATAAGAGTAGACAAAGGTCAGCTCTTTTTAAATTGTGTGGCGGCACAGTGGCTTAGTGATTAGCACCGTCGCCTAGCACCTCCAAGATCTGGATTTGATTCCTACCTCGGGGTCTCTAGGCATGGAGTTTGCATGTTCTCCCAGTACTTGGTGAGTTTTCTCCTAAAGACATGCTAATTGGCGTTCCCAAATTGCCAGTAGTTTGCCTATAGATGGCACCAAAAAAAAAAAAGGCTGTAGATACACAAGTGTGCTTGAGTGTGGGACAGCATTAATAATATCAAAGACTAGCACAAGTATGTTAGAAATCGTTAGAAAGAGTCGTTAAATGGATAAAAGGCTAGAGCTAAAAATAAACTGATCAGCTTTAATGTAATCAGTGATATTATTATTTCAGGTTGAAGCCCACATGCAGATCTGTCTGTCTTTCTGTGCTGTAAGTTCTGCCTAAAGTATTTAATCAAAGTAATAAGATTTTGTAAGGTGGAGTATCTGACGCCTTGTTTACACTAAGTCGTACTACTTTCGTCATCAGCCAAATACACTCCCTTCACTCACGGTAATCGTAGAGTGAATCACTAATGAGAAATCGAAAAAGTAGATCGGATAAAGATTAGGTTTTGTTTTAAAATGACTCCAGTGCATTACAATTCACTTATACCACTTCAGCACTGTTATTTAAGTGGTACAATATAAACTAATCCCAGTAAAAATATTTAGTTTAGCTTTTCTAATTAATATTGATTGGTGCAGATGTTTGTTTACATTGAGTAAGTAGCTTATTAGTCGTTTTTCTTTTTTTTAAGTAGATTATTCAATTCGGCACATAACAGTTCATAACATCACTTTTACAAAACATTATGATTTCACTTATGCTTCAGGTTAGGCAGATATCTAAGTACTGCAAAAATTTCATAAAATGCTGTCCAGCGGTCATTTTAAGACGCGCCTACAGTTTGATGCATGCATAACCTGGCACAAAACTGCTCATAACTTCACTTCTACTCAACATTTTTATTTCACTTTTGGCACAGGTTTAACTTCAGGCAAATACATAAGGACTGGCAAAGTTTCATTAAATTCTGTCCAGTCAGTTTGTGCCAGTGGACAGACATACAGACGGACATTTTTCTGAGACTGGTTTTGGGTCCGACAATATATGAAACGTAAAGATATCATTGAAAGAGCGGGTTCTGACCAATGCACAGACAAAACCTTTCTTTTATTTATAAAGATGACCAGAGAGAGAGAAGACAGAGGGAAAGTTGTACTCAGACATGGTGTGAAGGAATCATACCCAATGTGAAAATGCCCTCAGACTTTCAGTTTACACCAGATGGCTTAGATATATATATGATAAAACTCATATTTAAAACTAAATATGAGTTAATGCTTGGATAATTTTGGAGCTAAATAACTGTATCTTGGAATTAAAGAGGAGTTTGTAGCACTTGTGGAAGAAATAAACACGAAGATTTGAGTGTTTGTCACTTTTGGCCTCCCATATTTGGTATCGTATCTGCGCGGTCGTGAAAACACCTACGTCCACGCGCAGCACGCAGGAGAAAAGGGGGCGGGGACAGAACCCCCGCTCCGGGCTCTGTGATTGGTCAGGAGGCGCTTATAAAAACGCCGGCGCTCGTGCCTTGTGCGCGAGTTCATCGTAGCGGGAGCCTGTGAGGATTTTGCTGTGTCACGCTCTGCGGATTTTTATCTGCTTTATTATTTTTTAAAAAATAAATAAACATACCAAACCAAAAATAACCAAATGAAGGAGAGAAGGTCGTGTCAGAAGTCGTCCTTTCAACCAGGGATGGCCGCGAGTCAGAACCTGAAGTGTAAGATAGTGGTGGTGGGAGACGGTCAATGTGGAAAGACTGCTTTACTTCACGTCTTTGCTAAAGACTGTTTCCCTGAAGTGAGTAACCTTAATGCTCAATAACGAACATTTTTGTGTAGACTGTTTTGTCATAGTTTTTTTCCCCTCCATGGGTAATAATGTGTTTTCATGTGCAGAACTATGTGCCCACCGTGTTTGAGAATTACACAGCAAGTTTTGAGATTGACTCTCAGAGGATTGAGCTCAGCCTGTGGGACACCTCAGGTAAGTGTACCTCTCACTCACATAATATATTTTTTTTTACTCATGCACCAGACTCTTTAAAATATTAAAAGGTCATTCCAGATGTAAAAAAAAAAAAAGAAAAGGGGGGGGGGGGGATATTGTGTGCCAATACTTAAACATCACCATATTTGCATTACACAAGTGTCACTGTAGTTATTAAAAGGGTGCCAGTACTTTTAAACATCACCCTGTTTGCAATGGACAAGTGTCACTGTACTATTAATTAAAAGCTGTTTAAATTTGTTGTAAATAAGTAGTTTATTATTATTATTATTATTATTATTATTATTATTTTTGGATGCTAACTGTGACACAAGCTTTATTAGCGTCATTAGTTTAGCGGCAGATGTTTATCGCTTCACCGCTTGGTTATCATGGTGAATCTGGTTTGTCAAGGCATCTCGGTTTGAGGACGTGAAGTGTTCGGGGGCTGACCCTGATGACTTGATGATGTCTCCTCATCATGCCTGGACATGTCCGAGGTGAAGAATTCCATGCAATGTGACGTGCGCTGATCCGTTGCAGGCATAGGCCGTGAGGGACAAGACGTGGAGACGTCCAGATCCTGTTTAATCATCAGAGAATTAAGAGTTCTGTGGAGACTTTGTCTCGATCGTCTCGCGCACTGTGATTAACACTCTTAAGACTGCCATGAGGTCGTATCATAGAATAGTTTCCAGTTTGTTTAAATTTTCTTCTATAACAAGCCTGTTTAGACAAAAGCAGGAACAGCTGATCCTGCTCCCTTGCCCACCCACTGTCCAAACACACAATCCCACCACGCCCTTTCTTGTGTGAGCGCAGAGAAATGGTGCTGACACACTCCTTAGCGAATGAGTGTGGAGAGTGAAACCGCAGCACCATCACTTTGGAGACCTGAAAGAGCTCCGAAGTCTCCTGAGGATCTCTTCAGCTCAGCTTTTTTTTTTTTTTTTGTGATTTATTTGCGGTAGCGACGAGCTACCTGGGAGGCGCCCGTCTGTGTGTCTAGGCTTTGGGGTTCTGTGCTTGATCCCATGGTCTGTAAGCAATTACGTTGTTTCTTCGCCGCCGAAGGAAAGACTGGAATTTGGCATGAAGTGGTCTGTGGAATGTGTTCAGGATTGCAATTTGACTCCCAGTACAACTTTTGTTTAATCTGTCTGTCTAGGCAGTGTGTCTGTGTACACATCATGAGCGTGGTGTTAATACGAAAGAGTGAAAGTGAGCCAAAGATGGAACAAGAGACTGATAGACAGGATGGGTGGCAGACGCACACTTGTGAACGTGTTGATGATCGAGAGTACCAAGTCGCATGATTACGCAATCAAAGCGGGATGAGAAAGTATGTTTAATTCTTAGTGAGTCAGTACTGGTGGAACAACAAACAATTTGCAATAACTTCTTTTTCTTATTTACACATCATTAGACTGTCCAGCTGTTGTGCTTTTTCTTTCTTGAGGAAGGCAAGTCGATAACCTTGCATTTCAATCTTGTATTATTGATCCTTTAATAGTTTTGTGTAAGGCTAAACTTAAAAAAATATATATTTATTTTTTATTACATTTTACAACATTCTGACTAATCAGAATGGAGAATTCTGCCAGTGCTGTAATACAAGATGGGCTTGAGTTAAGGGTTTGTCATTGCTTTGCATACATTTACTTATTGTACATAATAATGAAGTGGTTGAATTGTTTTGTTGTTGGTACCATTTACTCCAGTTCAGACCGTGTACTGTAGATCAGGCTAAGCATGTCTGCTTAAGAACCTAAGCATTCTTTTATACAAGAATGGCTGCTTTATCTTTTTCAATTTGGCAGTAACCCTTCACATCAGCATGTCTGTCTGATTTTTATAGTACGTTTATGAACATTCATGCTCTGGCTGGGCTGGTGCAAAATTTTACAATTCTTTTGACCTTAATTCCTGTGCATCGTTCATGTAGAATGTGTGTTGAGGTGAGGGAGTGAAATAAGCCCCCTTTGAATGCTCCCTGCAGGCGTAACACTCAGGCTCTCCTGATTCCATCCCCCTGGGTTTCTTCTTTTTTTAAATTATTTTTTTCCAATAACTCCTTTACTGATAAAGGATGTCACCCTGTAGAGTCAAAAAGACCAGGGGCTAAATGTCCAGTCTTTGAAGAGAGCCTATCCCCCAGCACCACTAATCAATACACACACATGCATCCTGCTGGCTCATGTACTGAGCTCCTTTTGCCTCAGTGTTATCTGATAATGAGCTCAAGCAGGCTGTATGGTCCTCATTAAGGCTTTAAACTCCGCCATTTGGTTCGAACCGGGCATGATGCCTGACACTTTTTTTTTTTTTTTTTAAATAATGGCTCAGTTTGGCTGTCTGCCTTTTAGGAAAAGTGTTGGAAGTTTTTAAATGGCACTTTAATTCACACTTTGATCAAGCTAGCAGCTCTCATGAGAGCCTGAACTTCCGGATCCTACTCGTATGATGGACCTTATTTTATTAAGGAAGGGAAGTATTGAGTGTATATGCTCCAGGTCCCAGCGACCCTGAATGCAGGATAAAGTGTTATAGAAGATGAGTGAGTATTGAGTGTCGTGTTGCCTACAGAGGTGGAAGGTGTCAAGACAGCTGGCATGGCTCTCCAAAGTGTTCCTGCTTATGTCCCTGATGATGAAAGGTGTGAGATACGATTAAGCATCTGCGGCTCCGTCCCTTTTAAATAGCTGGATGTTTACAGAGATTTTTTTTTTTTTTTTTTCTATTTTTTTCTAAGCTCTTATTAAAAGCATAGGCAGGCTGCACACATGCTTGCGCACACACACAAACCTAATCTAAGCAGACAGGACTTCGCCTGTTTCTGTTCCTCACATCTCTTAGCTCAGGAGTCCGATCCCGACCCTCGTGCCTTACATTCCTGAGACGAAAGGTTTGTTACAAAGCACCCATTGTGAAAACGAGCTTGGGGGAAACTCGGGAGTCACATGAATGATTATTTCCCTGACGAGAGGATTCATACCCGGTTAGAACGGAAATCGGATTAGAGCGACTCCTGCAGAAGCATGCCGTTCCCACAGAATTTTCTCATCCCGACTTTGTTAGGATATGAAGCTTTAAAGATGTTTAAAACCTAAGGAAAACCTATTCCTTTTTGAACTAAAAAGGAATGGAGACGTATGTGTTCATGGTGTGGGTGTGTGGACCCCTGGTCAGCTCTAAATATACTTGTATAAACAAACACGGAGCAGCTGGACATTCCACAGAGCGAAGGGTTTCATGTGCCAGCAAGATGGATATATATGGTCGTGTATGTGTTTTAAGCAGAAGGACATGTCCTAAGGCTAGTTGTACCGTGAGGTAATGAGATGCTGTAAAGAATGTCGGGACTTAAGGGATTTCCTTCACACCAGCAAGTCTTTAGAACGTCACGTATTAATGCATATAGAACAAACAGTGCACCACACATGCCCAAACTTAGACCATTTTTTTTTTCCCCTTAGAGTTTGAGCATACTGGTTGTACAGGAATTAAGAATATTAACTCGTACAAAGAGTCTGGAAATTTTTAAAGCTTGATGAATGCCGTTTCCTGACGTCTGTTTGCAGACACCGGGAGACTCTTTATCTGTCTCCGCCTCGGATTTACAGAGATTAGGAAGGTTTTGAGCAGGTTTGGGGAAATATTTAAGACGGATAGAGAGCTTTAAGTTTTTTTTTTTTTTTTTTTTTTTTTTTTTTTTTCATTCTGCTTACCATATTGTCTACTCACAAACAAAAATTTATGGAGTTAAACAAAATGTTCTGTGAAAGTGAGGAGAACATTTCCGACTGCAGGCTTCAAGATCCTGAAAGTCAACAAGTACAAAAGGTGATCAGACCCGATATCTTGTGCCTGAGGCTGAGTATAAGATAAAACAGCTTCCCTTCCAGACCCCTTATTGATCACACTCTGTGTGCCTGCTTCCCCATCCCCCTGTCTGTCTCTCTCTCTCTCTCTCTCTCTCTCTCTCTCTCTCTCTCTCTCTCTCTCTCTCTCTCTCTCTGTGTGTGTGTATGTGAACTCGCACTTGGGTTGAGAACAGACCTCCCATGTGTCACACCGGACACAACCATGAAATTCTCCAGATTCTTGGCTGAGAGCTGTACAATTTGGCGCAGCCACTAAACCTCATCCTCGCTCAAAGTTTTCAGAGCCGCTCTGTTATTTCAAGAAACATCTTGTGTGTCGGTTAGCAAGAAAGTGGTGAATTTGCAGAACATGCGTTGGTTCTAATGCAACATTTTTACTTCTCATTCTGAATGTCGTATGCATTCCAATCCCAATCAGATTTGAGTCCCTGAACGTGTTTGTGTACACATGTCGATTCAGAACTCAGAAAACTTTATTGATTCAGCTTTGTGTCCTGCATTTGTGTTCCAGGCTCACCATACTATGATAACGTCCGACCGCTGTCGTACCCCGACTCGGACGCCGTCATCATCTGCTTCGATATCAGCCGCCCGGAGACGCTGGACAGTGTCATTAAAAAGGTCTGAACCGCTTTAGTTTAATAATAAAAACACCAATTGCATATATTAAAATTTGCCTCCTGACCAATTAACTGGGTGTATATTCAGGATAGTGTTTATAAGTGTCGGTTTATACTAGCTCTTTTATCCGAGAGTTATCAGATGTTAATCACTTCCTAACCTAAAGAGGGATCAAATCCCAGTAAAACACCTGGAGCTGGAATGTGGGACAACGGACACAACACGACCTTTTTCTCAAATAATCCAGTGCAATGTCTACATTTAACCCCTCATAGCTCTGGGATAGAAACGGGAGAAGGTCAGGTCTTTTGTGAGAGGGAGTAGTTAGCCCGTACAATGAGTAAAAAACACGGGTGTAATACACGTCAGGAGTAATAGACCTCCGTGTCCTGTGTGCGTTATTGTTCACATCGCAGCTAATGAATATTGAATTGACTTTCTGAGGCATTCCACTGCTCAGTCATGAGGGTTAATAACGATCACTCGATTCACCCGAAGTTGTATTTGGTGTCATCGTTACAAGAAGTAGAAACCGATCCCAGGTCTGAGTGAAATGGGACTTTCAGGCCGCTTCGAGCAAAACGGCAGTGCCAAAGGATCATGGGAAAGGCCGAAAGGAAAGGTGCTCATGTTCCTGAGGGAACAATCGGCTGTGTGTGTGTGTGTCCTAGTGAGCCGGATCCTGGCGACCGCACTGTAGATAAATGCTCCAGCATAGCATTATTGGAGATTAAACTCTCCGGTTTGGAGACGTGCGTGTGTGCACACTCGCGCTTGTTCTGTGCTGTGTTGGGGAAAAGGAATGCGGATCACCTGCAAGACTGTGAAAGCAGAGAGCGAGATCACTCACGAGATATACCCAATGAGGGATTTAAGAGCTAGTGAGAGAAATTCTTGAAATAAAATGGGAGATTGTATACACGCCCTGGGGAAATGGTTTTAAAGCTGGTCCTTACAATCTAGATGGTTTTTTTTTTAAATTTATTTATTTTAAATAGTTTCTCATGGTTTGCTCTGTTGTAGTGGAAAGGAGAGATCCAGGAGTTCTGTCCGAACACGAAGATGCTGCTAGTGGGCTGCAAGTCGGATTTGAGAACAGACCTGAACACGTTGGTGGAGCTGTCCAATCACAGACAGATGCCAGTGTCGTATGATCAGGTGAGATACCAGCACTTTGTTCAAGATTCAAACGCTTTCAAGTGTCCATGCGATTTGTGGCACGAGTGTGTCGTTCCAAGATTGAGATTTGGTGTCTATCTGCACCCTTAATTACACGCTCATGTCATTTTGCCTCAAAATGGAAAGACTTTTGGAGGTAATTATGATGCTAAAACCGATATCGGGTAAAAGCTGTACGTGTGTGTGAAATGGGACGTGTTGAGCTTTAATCAGTTTGGATGCAATGAGCCTGAGTTGATCAAACATTCAGACATCAAGCATGTGAAAATTAATAAAGTTAAACCTGCCGTCAATGTAATTTCAGGATATGTATAAAATATAGAGATTGGAGGGGGGTCGCTTAGGTCTGTATTTATGTATTGCTATGCTGACCTAATTATAATTTTTTTTTTTTAATGCTCAAAATAGTTGTTCCATCTTATGGAAGTTTTTCAGTTTTGTGTACTTCGCGTGAAAATGTACTGTACTATGATTGTACCTTTTTATGTAAATTCACAAACTGTAGTAAATACTGGATTATGTGTCTTGGGGAGAGAAATTAATCATCCCTGCTCCTTTTTCTGTCTCAGGGTTCAGCGATGGCTAAACAGATCTCGGCGCCGTACATCGAGTGCTCGGCGCAGCAGTCTGAGAACAGCGTGCGGGACATCTTCCACGTAGCGACGCTCGCCTGCGTCAACAAGAGCAACAAAACTGTCAAACGCAACAAAATCGCACGCTCGACCAAGCGCATCTCGCACATGCCCGGCAGGCCTGACCTGGCTGCTGTCTCAACGGACTTCCGCAAGGACAAAGCCAAGAGCTGCACCGTCATGTGATCTTACCTAGAGAGAAAGGCATTCTGGGATGTGTGGGTGGAGAACCAGTGGGATAATGGGGGAGATGGCTGGGGGAAAACAAAGGAGGGAGGAAAAAAAAGAAACGGGATAAGTGTGAAAGGGGAACAGCTGAGGAGAGACTCGTTCCTCTCCTGGTTTGCAATTCCTGTAATCTGACAGCAAGTGGAAACTGTCCTCATGCCATGCCTTGTCTGTGCCCCCCCAACCCCTCTAACCATGTCCCCCACCCCCCCCTGCCACCCCCTTAGAGGAAGTGCACTAACGAGGCTGCACTTCCGGATCCTGAGAAACACACACTTCCTGATGGGAAGCGAAACAGGAACTTGTGGCTTCAGCTAAATCTACCAAGAGGAATCGGTTTTGGAGTTGAACCGTCATATCTGAGACATGTCTTACATTTAACATTGTCTTACAAAAAAAAAAAAAGTAAGGTCGAGGCAAAACACACAGCTTTGAAAGGGAGAGAAAAGGAACAAGCGAAACGTTCTTTATTCCTCACTGAAACTAATGTGGAGCAGAAGAGAGAGAGAGATCTGTTCATCACTGTGCTTAATATTGACTTCTCTTTTTTTGCATGGCTGCTTATCCAGATGTTCGCTCTCTACAGCTGAGCTCAGCTAAAATTTCTTGAACACACATGGTCACCATGGATACACCACGTCGACAAACCATTTCAAAAGCAAATCACATTTCCTGAGTTTTTTTATTTTTATTTTTATTTTTATAAATATAGAAATGGTCACTTTCTAACTCTGGCAGCATGGATAGGACTAAATCATCACTGCACAGATCGGGTCCATATAGAAGGGTTTGTTTGGGCTATTTTGTAAACAGAAAAAAAGGGGCATGTTAGACTGAGTGATGGGTAGATGAATGGATAGATATGTATCTTTGGTATTGTATTTGCTGAAGACCAGAGTCATAGCTGGCCTTGTCTTAATGTATAACCGACTGGCACAATGTTCTAACCAGCAAGTGACAGACGGACAGACAGGCGAACATTCTCTTTTGTAAGAAATTTCAGGTCTCAGCTCCATCATCTTTCAGTGAGACTGCATGATGAAGCCAAATCAGTCAAGGTCAGTCTGACTGCGCAGGATGTCTGAAGCCCCTCACCGTACCCTAAATTCCGGAAGCGGTGGCTCAAACGGTTAAGGCTCTGTGTGCCTGATCAGAAGGTCGAGGTTCAAGCTGCCACCGTTTGCCCCTTGAGCAAGGCTTTTTACCCTGTCTGCTTCTGAGGCGCTGCATCCTGTCTGACCCTGCGCTCTGACCCCAGCTTCCTAAATGGTATATGTGAAAAAAATCATTTCATTGTGCTGTAGAGATGTAAAAAAATAAATTATAATCTTAACTCCTAATCTCTACATATTGTGGTTCACTTTCAGTTATTTATTTATTTTTTTAACAAGAACAGCATGACCGTTATACCACAGCTCAGTTGTATTCTTAATGTTCTACTCCAGATGTGGTGAGGAGGATGTTCAATTCAACAGGAAGTGTTTCAGATGAGCGGAATTTGCGTGTTTTGATTTCTCAGTTTCTCAGTAGCATGACAAGCTGCCTTTTTAAAAAAAGAATTTTTTTTCTTTTCTTTAGTAGATCGGGGCGGGGGGGGGGGATGGTGAAGCAACAATCATATAACAAATGTATGCATTTAACTGCAGAACACATGTTATAAAAAATATATATAATCTGAGTAAAGTATTGTTCCTGTAGTATAGTGTGCATGCAGATAGTAACCAGTTGTTGCCTTTCGTCCACACCGATGATGAAAGTAGGTCTAGGATTTGGGGTTGCACCTCAGTGTTGGTTATGATCCACACAAGAGTGGGTATACGGCAAGAACAAACACCAGGCTCGTCTGCAGCCTTCTTTTTAGCCATTAGAGAGGGAGAAAACCTTAAGATTGAGAAATATATAATTTAAGACTTGCATTTAATTACAATATCAGAACAGACAAAATGTCCAGAGCATTAAAACATTAGGGAGAAACTCGTTAAAAATACATCACAGAACAATGTTCTGGGAACATCAGTACACGCGAAACCGTCTTCTGCATTGATTGCTTTATAAGATACATATGAGGCGGGAGAAATGCCGCTGGTCCGGAAGACGAATCGCCAGAACTGGATGAAGGCCAAGCTGTGACGTCATGTGTCCACTCCGTCAGGAAGGGCCGTTATTGGAAAATGACAGACTTAAGGGTGGAACTGTAACTCTGCTTTGTGTCAGGATGCATCACTCCATCCGGTCGATGATCACTTTCCTATAACTGCACACCCTGATGTGTTTTTATTTCCGTATCTTATAAACAGAAGTGACGCCAGATTAGAAGCTGTTCATGTGTCTTTTGTGCTGCTTAGGAGTGACCTCGGTGAAATGTCGCTTGCTGGTTAAACATGGCTTCAATTAACAACTAACTCATGACTAACAACTGTTCTGGTGAATAATGACACTGTATATTCACGACCTTGTCACCAGCAGCATAAGGAGTTTAGTTATGACTGGTTTCCAGTTGAATGTTTAGAATGTCATGGTTTTTGTCTGTGCAGACTGTAGAGTGTGGAGTCTTAAGTCTTAAGTGAGAGTGTTTATTTGTAAACGGTTGGTATTCGACTATGCAGATCACTGATTAGAAGTGATGGAAAGGGTTAGGGTCACACAGTGTGTGTGTGTAAGGTCAATGTATCGCGCTGCAGAAAAACTATGTTCACATTACAAACCTTAATGTTCAATTCTAAGTTTGTTATATATATATTTTTTATTTATTTTGATCAGATCGGATTTGCATGACTAATGCACAAGCATCACAATGCTTTGAAGAAGTCTTTTCTTGTTCCATCTGGGTTAAAATGCAATTTTAGTCTGTAGTTTATCTTTCAAGTCACATGACCATGTGTTGGGGATGGATATATGATGATCTGATCTGATCAACATCAGACTTGTATGATCAATCAGGGCCCTAAAAAAAATCAGATTGGTCACTTCAGGCTAATAATGTGAACATAGCCAAAGAGAGAGGAAGTGTGCCCAACAATTAAAACCAATTTTTGTTTTTGCCATTTTAATTGTTTTTTTTTTTTTTAAGGTGCACATGTTGCACATCAGTAGTTGCACTTTGAGTTTTATTAATAAAAATAAACATCTATTCATTTCTCATCTTTAACGTAAGACCTTTTTTTATTTTTTTTAGGCCGTGTTTGTCTATTCACATAGACAGTATTAATGTCTCATCTTTTGTATTAGTGTTCCACTGTGTACTTGCTCTGAGATTACGCAGACTTGTTTCATGTTCTTTAAATCCTTCACTGTTCTGTTGATGTATTGTACATTAATATTTATTGAATGAATTGTTTCTTTTCTTTGTTTTATGTCTAATGATAATGTAATGGAAAATTCAATTAAAAGAGTTTTCTATAAAATGATGCCTCGCTTTATTTGCTTTGTTTCCGCCACTGGTTAAGAAGAACAAGCTCTGGGAAAGACTTGTGTGGTGTCAAGTGACTGTGGAAAGACAAAGCCAGACATGTAAGCATATGACCGAGTGTGTGAGTAATAACACATGGTAAGCGTGTTAGTCACTTTGATGGGGAGAGGGAAAAAAACAACAGATTAACATGATGTCATGAAAAGCTTCCAGTTTCAAATGTAAAGCCAGAGGTGATGGGGAAGAAATATGAATAAACTATGGGAAGAACTGGAAGGACACCAGAAGTGACACCATCCGGTGAGATTATTCATCGTTTCTGTTCCATCTTTATAGCTCTTCATTGCGTGAGACTTAAGTGTTAACTCTTCTTAGCAATCGTCGAGAAAGAACATCCAAAGTCGTCTTGAATATTTTCATTGCAAACGTATTAAACAAAATGTCAATGATTATTTTCTCACTGATGATTTGATAGTCGAGTAAACGATCAAGTTAATGAGCGCAATATGTATTCAGGAAATAGATCAAGTCCATTATTTACTTAGTATTAAATGGTGTAGAAATAAAAGTGTGTCTAATGAAAATAAATTCAGCACTTTAGGAAGATTTGTTGTAGAAAGGAGCACACGTCACATTGCAGATAAATTACCCGAACTTAATGTGTTGGGTGTGATGTGACCTGTGCACATGGTTCTGATGATCGGCTAATGGATGGGTGATTTAACCTCATACAGTACCTCTCTCTCTCTCACACACACACACACACACATATATATATATATATATATATATATATATATATATATACACACACCAGGGCTTGACATTGGCACCCGCCCACCCGCCAAATGCGGGTAAAATT
>JAQMYK010000023.1:38390106-38403890 GCA_030014345.1 Clarias buthupogon
TACAAAAGATGTATCTATAATGGTGCCAGCCTACTGATATGTGTAGTGATTTTATTTCCAAAAGTATATGATCATGTTTGGGGCCTTAGTAAAGTTCCTTCAAGTGTGACACAATCACCTTTGAAACCCGAATGTGTTAGTGCTGTAGAAATAGCAGGCTGCCACTGATTTCACAACAAAATCAGGGTGAAGGGTTTGTTGCACAACTACTTTTCAAAATCAGAACCAATTCCTTAAACAAAAGCCCCAAAGAAAAACAATCCATAACTTAGATACATTTAGTACTGTACAAAAACGTCCCTGTACCTCAGAGAAATGTTTTTCATTTGTGAAGCCACAGTGACCTATTGTATGAATAATTCATGCATAAAAAAATCTAACTTGTGGCATGAACCAGTGACCTCCAACCGAGTGGCTGGAACAGACAAAAGGGGAAATGAGGTTGCTGCTGACGATGTTACGTAAACCATTATTTAATTGTATTTAATTTAATATTAAGAAATATGGGGTGGATTCAAGGCTTTTGCAAAGTACTGTACAATAAATGCATTTGTTAATGACAAATGAATTATAATATAGCATATACATTTAAATTAATTGTATATGTAGTATTATTCTGACTAAAATGAGACATCAAAAACATCTGAAATGTTTAATTCCTCCACACATTCTTATTAAATTCTAAATTGCTTAGTTAATAAAGGCACAATATTATAATTTTTTTAACTAAACAGCTATTACAAAGCATCTTTTACACAGTTTAATAACAGTCATGGAAAAATGTATTACTCTATTGCCTTGAGATCATAATTAAGTCAGTTGAGCTCATGTATGCAGAAGAAAATCTCTTCATCCTGGAATTTTTATTTTCAATTTAAAGTTAGATGTCTACTACCCCCGCCCTCTCCAAGATGCCTACTTCCTAATTTTCTAAAGGGACTTTAAAAAAAAAGGTCTACATAAACAAACTTGTCAGTCTATCACTACATCAGCATAAAACTAGTACAAAATAGTCCAGGTGATGCCATTTACCCATGGCTTTTATTGCATATTTTTTGCAGACTAATATAATTAAATAGAAAATAAAAAATGTGTCTTAATAGTTATCTAAATATCTAAAGCTCTTCTCACAAAATCTTGAGTAGGTTTACTGATGATACATGAGCTGATCAAAAAGAAAAGCTTCAGTAAAGTAAAAACATCAGACGTGCTTTATTATATAAATTAATATATAATAGAAATTAACAAGTAGTGTCTCTGCTCAAGAAGAAGAAGAAGTGTTCTTGTGAAATGTTCCATTTGAAATGGTCACATTTTTAGTCCTTCATGCTGCATTTTGCAATACTATACTGACATTAAATATAGTCATTACTGGGAACAAATTAGTCAGCAACACTTAAATAACAGAAAGCACTTTTCTATCCTGAATAGTCAGTGATATCATCGTAAATGACGTCGTGGTGGTGTTTGTGCTGTAAGAGACAGCGCTCGATGGTCTGAATCACCGTAGCCAGACGGCGGTCTAAAGCGGCAAGGTGATGCTCGGTGAGGAGGGGGGCTACGGCTGAGAGCGGATCCTGAGAGAGAGATGCCCGCATGACATCGCTCAAACGGTACTGAGAGGAAGAGAGCAGCTGCAGGCGAAGTAGCGTGGAACGGCGGATTCTGTGACAAAAAAATAAATAAACACATGAGACAAAGACTGAATAAAAGGAACCCGAAATGAATAATAGTGCTTACACTCGACAAAGATGAGGTGTTAATCTGTAACCGTGACTGTAACCGTGACTGTTTGTACACACTATACTGCAAAAAGTATTCACCGCCTACCATCACATGCATATGACTTTGAGTAACATTCAATTCTTAATCTATAGGGTTTAATATGATGTTGGCCCACCCTTTACAGCTTCAACTCTTCTGGGAAGGTTTTTCACAAGGTTTAGGAGTGTTTATGGGAATGTTTGACCATTCTTCCAGAACCGCATTTGTGAGGTCAGAAGCTGATGTTGGACGTGAAGGCCTGGCCTGGTGTGCAGTCATGTTGGAACAGGAAGAGGGCGTCCCCTAACTGTTCCCACAAAGTTGGGAGCATGAAATTGTCAAAAATGTCTTGGTATACATTAAGAGTTCCTCTTACTGGAACTAAGGCTCCGAGCCCAACTATTGAAAAACAACCCCACATCATAATCCCCCCTACACCAAACTTTACACTTGGCACAAGGCACAAGACAAGTTCTGTTCTCCTGAAAACCACCAAACCCGGACTCATCCATTAGATTGTCAGACAGAGAAGCGTGATTCGTCACTCCAGAAAACACTTCTCCACTGCTCTAGATTCCAGTGACGGTGTGCTTTTTATACCACTGCATCCGATGCTTTGCATTGCACTTGGTGATGTAAGGATTGGATGTAGCTACTCGGCGATGGAAGCCCATTCCATGAAGCTGAAATACACGCTTTTCTTGAGCTAATCTGAAGACGACATGAAGTTTGAAGTTCTGTAGCTATTGACTTAGCAGAAAGTTGGCAACCTTAGTGCACTATGCGTCTCAGCATCCACTGACCCCACTCGTGATTTTACGAGTTGCTGTCATCTCCAATTGTTCCACTGTTATAATACCACTAACAGTTGACTGTGGAATATTCAGTAGCGAGGAAATTTCATGACTGGACTATCACGGTACACACCGGAATTCACTGAGCTCCTGAAAGCGACTCATTCTTTCACAAATGTTTGTAGAAGCGGTCTGCATGCCTAGGTGGTTGGTTTTATACACCTGTAACCATGGAAGTAATTAGAACACCTGGATTCAATGATTTGGATGGGTGAGTGAATAGGTTTAACAATATAGTGTATTACTTGAAAAATGTAAAATTTGGTTTCATCAGAGCAAAGAACATTTTTTCGAATGTCTTGATCATGTCTTTAAGGAAGCCTAGCATTGCTGAGTGACCAGTTTGTCTCATTTGAGCTGTGGATCTCTCCAGCTCTTCAGTTCCTCAGAGATGTCTTCTCTATCAAATGACTAATTACCAGCCTATATTAGGTAAAGATTTTTTCATAACCAAACTCTGTTGGACACACTGGCCAATTCTACACAACTAGTTATGTGTAATCAGATGGCAAGTTTAGGGGGTTCACAGCAACGGAGATGAACATTTGTGCAGGAAATGGGCTCACGTACATGTTTTTGGTTTTACATACAGAGATTCGTGACATAAAATTCCAAATAAGTCCTTCCCAGTTCCACGTTGTAACAATACACGATGTGCAAGGGGTGCAAGGGTAGACAATTTAGCATAGGTGGGCAGTTTGTTCATAAAGTAAGCACATGTGCCAGAAGCAGCAATATCTAATGACCAAATCTGAAGACATCCACAATCCTGAGTGACACTGACTTACCTGCAGCACTGCACAAGAGGAGTGAGTATTGATGGCTCATCCTTAGAATGACGACCAAACCTATAGCATATAAACACACACACACAAAGAATACTTAAGCATAAGCATACCTACAGTAGTATATACAGTAATGGGAAAAAAAAGTTTTGAGACAAAAATGAAATTGAATGTTGACATTCTTAAATTTTTTTTAAAATGACAATCAAGATAATTTTATGCAATGAAATTGTGATACAACATCCAATAATTTGTATGAAGTCCTTTGTTCTTCAAAACCTGCTGGATCCAGCTGGGCATAGAGTCAAAAAGACATCTGCCGTACTTTGGTGTCACTCGCTCAATCCATGCCTGCTTGATCGCTTCCTGAAGATCACGTGCAGAAGACAGTTTCTTGACTGCTTCTACCTTCGTCACCCTTGTCCAACAGTTTTCAATCGGGTTTAGGTGGCTCCAGAAGCTGAATACTACTGTCACATAGCTGGGTTTTCACTAGATTTTCAGTTCATTAGCACAACTCTTCAGCCAGGGAGGCTAATATAACTAATTAGACAGGTACATTTTCTGAAAAAAATGTGAGTGGTGCTTGCCATGGCAAAACTGGGGCCTCTGGGACTTTTATAATGACAGTCCACCGGATAAGTTGTTAAGGTGCTCTAAAGTGGTTGCTAGGGTGTGGCTTGACAGTTTCACAATGATCCGGAGAGACTGATTGGTTGCCTGAGTAAAATGAGCCCATCCTCATGTTTCCATGACAATGGGGTCCACAGTTCAGTTTCAACGTTCTTATGGAAGTTATCATATCAGGGAATGCACCTGTGAGCACTTCCTGTTTCAATGGGGAGTACATTCACTATAATGGGAATATGACAATATGACAGACCAAATTTGGGCACCTCTGGCATCCCAGGGGTACAACTTATACCCTCTTGAGGGTTATGTTCTGACACAGCCTGCAAATGTGGTTGCTTGCTCTGCGCTAAAATCCGTCAAAATTGGTTTCAATGTTAGGTCTATAGGACCATTAGAAAAGTCATAGCACCCCATTTCCAAATAAGCCGCACGATTTGATACCTCTTTCATGGGTCTTTGACAAACAAAGCAGGACTAGTTATGTGCCAAAATTTGTATGGAAGAAGAATTTTTTTTAAAGAAAAATAAGCCTGGAAGATGATACAAGTGATGCTTTGCTTCGCAAATATTTTGTGCACAGGGAGAACTATAATGCATGGCATACTTTTGGTCACCAGTGTAGTGTAGGACATGCAGTATCTCACACTCAGGGTTATATAGTAAGAGCATCGAAATACTCACGCTCTTCCGTTGTCTAAATGCAAAAGGAAAGTGTTGTTGCCAAAAATTTCAAATGTTTCATAGTGGTGCCTGTCCATATTACCTACAATTCCATAACACAGAAGAGAATCAGTTACAATTAATGGAAAACTATGGAAATAATAAGTCTGGAAATAATAAATAAGGACCTTTTGAATGGTTTAGTGTCATTTAATCCAACAAGCAGGCCTTACTTTGCAAAAAGTCCAAAATGGTCATGTCGATGAGATCCACCAGTCTTGTGCCCCGGTCGTAGGGAGGAGTCTTTTTCACCGCGTCGCAGTACGATGGGGTTTGTTCCCACCTGGAAGGCATTTCAAACCTCTCTATTATTATGCAACCTTTGAGCAGTGTACAGTACATTACTTATTACTTTGATGTATTATACTGAGCTCATGAAAAAAGTTATTGTATCAATAACGGGACTTTTACGATGGATGTTCTCTATACTAAAGCTAAACTAAAGTTTTTCACTGGTTCTACAGACTTTACCATGGTAGGAAACCATAGAACACTTACTCTAGAGTACTAGAGTAAGTATGTGGCACTTCAGTGGGTATCGGGGTAGTATGTACCATTGTCCTCCAGTGAATACCATGGTAATGTGGCACTTTATTGTACCATGGTAGTACTGGACTACATACCACAATGTGGTGCTTATTGGGTACCACATTGGCTACCAAAGCTCAGCAATTATCTAATATTATATGTATGTTTGAACATAGTGTACCATATTAAATATGTTAGTACTATACTATTAGTTCAGAAAAGACCATATTACAGTATGTAATATTAAGAGTTTCATTATACACCATGGTATGTAATTAATGTTACATACTTTCACAATGATACCATACTATATAAATATTAACATTGTAGTACATAAAAATGTATAACATATTTTTAAGACTATCCTGGTACATGTTCCATAGTACCATACTACAGTGCATGTACCATTGTACCAAAGTATGATTCATGGGAGAAGCATGTACCATAGAGTACTATAGTGTACTATATCAGCAAGTACTGTAAGGACCATGGTACAGTACCATCAGACTATCATGGTACCTATAACATGGTATAAGCATATGGACTATAAGAGGAATAAACCACTTTGAGACATACTATCATCAGTTTGGATGTAAAAGTAACTCATCATCTCCTATAACAGCATGCCATCTTGTGTTTCCTGTAGAAAATTCTACAAATAACTTTGTAACTGATTCATTATCCATGCCACATTTTTAGACACACATACACACACTCCGTATAAAAATCATGTAAATCTCACAAATAAATAACAACAACCATTTACTCCCTATATTTAAAATAAACACTCCTACATGCTTCATAGAATTCCTTCAATATACACTTTGTAAATCCTGCTCACTACATTCTAGTTACAGAGTCAAAATGATCATGTACAGTCTATGTCACACTATAGTACTAGAAGTGTTTTGCACTCACAACCACACGGACAGGTTTACCTACAGAGCGAGCTTACTGCGGCTGTACGAGCGTCTCCAAGGGTTCCTCCAGGTGCGGCGAGGCGCGAGTGAAAGGTCAGGCAACATGGCTGCTAAAGAGCCCTCGAGAGCACGGGGTCGGCCGCACACTGCATGCTCCGTAGAACAATAGTATGAGCACTGCCCGTAAAAGCACGTATTTCCCACTGACACACACACACACACACACACAGTCCAGGGTTAAAGAAACACAGAAGAGCTCACATAACAGTAGGTATTAAGAAAAAGCACACATTTACAACTCAAGATAGTATTTTTTTATGATAGAAACTTTATAAAGTACAAAGCAAGGAATCAGTAGTGTGCTTGGTGAAAAGGTCTTCACAAATCAGCAACAACATTATTTATAGCCATATTATAGTGCATTGTCTGTCTATAACATGCTGTCTGTGTTAATTAATGCCTTCAAGAGGGATGAAACACTTCAATGATTTGCCAGTATAACAAAATAATATCACTCCACTCCATCACCGATTGGGTTCCTATAGCAGCGTTCCTTGACATGCTTTAATTCTTTAATATTCTCACTCCCTCACTCACCATCGATATTCTTTATCCTGTATTCAGGGCTGTGTGGGGCCTGGAGCCTATACCAGGAAACTTAAGGCATATCATCCTGGCGAGGTACATCCTGGACAGGGTGGCAATCCATCGCAGTGCACACACATACGCACACACACACACACACTCCGGGTAATTTGGAAATGGCAATTACCCTAATCTGCATGTCTTTTGACTATGAGAGGAAACCTGAGTACCAGGAGGAAACCCACCAACACGGGGAGAACATGCAAACTCCATGCACACAGAGATGGGAATCGAACTTGGCTGGGAATCGAACCCGGACCCTGGATGTGCAAGGCGACAGTGCTACTGTAACTACTACACCACCGTGCTGCCTTCTTTAATATTCTTTAATATTCTTTCATTCTTGTGATGGCTTTTCTCATGAATGAAGCCGTAAAAACCAATTGACATTCACAGAAGTACAGTACGGTTACTCTTTGCTGCAGTAAAACATTTGAATGGTGCAAACATTTTTCAGAAGGCTGTAGTTCCGTGAATGATGATCCTGGCCCAGGTGGCTTGGAGTCCACTGCAGTAGTTCCCATGAACATTCAACGAGTTGAACGCCTGATCTTACAGAGTCGTTCCGTCAAAATAAAAAAAGATAACTTGTCGCCAACTTTCGGAAGTGATACAGGGGAGTGTCTGTGGGAACTGTACACACTGTGGAAACTGTACACACACCAACACCACCTGCACATTACAGGAACTTAGCTGGGAGCTACTGCCACATCCCCCATGTAGTCCTGACCTCACCACAAGACATTTCCACATGTTTGGGTCATTAAAGGAGTTCCTGGGAGGCCAGTGTTTCAGACATCAATCAGGTAATCCGATAATGGCTTCGGCATATTTAAAAAACTTTCTACCTTGATGGTGTCTAAGCACTAGTGAAACTCCGGGATCAGAGCATTAGTGTAACAGGGGATTATATAGAGAAGTAAAAAAGTTTTTACTCTCACTTTAATCCCACGTTAACTTTAACGCCCCTCGTTTTTATTTGTTTAATTGATTTGTTCTTTGTTTATGCTCCACGTAAAGAACAAACCTGGAGAATTGAAGAAGGTCCTGGCCAATCTGTGGTCAGTGGTGATGTCCTTAATTTCCTTTATTACATTAACAAGTCGTCCCACAACCGGGGGGATACGCCGGAAACCCAACATCCTTAAAAAGACAGAAGGAGGTTGGAGCAAAAGTCTAGAACACTATGGACATTTTTTGATTTTAACCTTCCAAGAGGAGTGTCTCTCCACGTACCTGTCTAGATGAAAGGCTGCGATTTCAGCATTGTGTCTCTCGAAGTCCGAGAAATAGTACAGATTCACGTTAGTCTCGTCATACCTCCCCTGCCTGCAATAATAAAAAAAGAATGGGTTAAATAACACAGAGATTTAATGTAGGATAATCTCAGAACACATTAGCAATATGTGGAGTGATAGAAAGGGACTTTCATTGCAGTAATACAACATTAATTTGAAAACTTTCAGATACAGATTGTCCTGTATCTCCTCCCTGATGGGACGGGAACAAACAGTCTGTGACCTGGATAAGTTGAATCCTTGATGATGTTTCTAGCTCTCGTGTAGATGGCTAGTATAAACTATTTCCAGATTGGGGAGCTGGTGAACTTGTCGTGTTCCCACAATCCTTTGTGCAGGTGTGACTATCTGGGTCAGATCTCTCTGGGTTCTCTGCAGTACGGCTGGTTTACCACATCCCGTCAAAGTGACAGAGAATTCTCTTTATTGTGCTCCTGTAGAAATTTGTTGAGAGCAGAGAAGGAAGAAAAGCCTCTGCTGAGCCTTCATCGCCAAATAGGAAGTGTTCATGATCGACGTTAGATCTTTTGTGATGTTCAAATCCAGGAATTTGATGTCGTTAGAACCAATTTACTACCCAAACACCACTCAACCAGAAGTTAAGGAGCTGGACTACTTATCCGAAGGTCCAAGGTTCCCGGAGTTTCACTACTGCTTAGACACTATCAAGGTAGAAAGTTTTTTTAAATATGTCGAAGCCATATCGGATTACCTGATTCATGTCTGAAACTGGGTAGAAGATTTACTACCCAAACACCACTCAACCAGAAGTTGAACCTCATCACTGTAGCGTGTCCCATCATGTCTTCAGCAAAATTCATTCATACCTTTTATTATAGTGTTAGAGGAGTAGTTTCCACATGTTCTCACGGTTACATTTACAGAATTTGGCAGACGGGGATATCTCAGCGGTTAAGGTTCAGAAGGTTCAAACACCACCAAATTGCCACTGTTGAGCCATTAAGCAAGGACCTTGACCCTCAACTGATCAGATGTATTATGAATAAAAAAGTTGCTCTGGATAAGGCCATCTACCAAATGCGATCCAAATCCAGGACGACCTCCTTTTTCAATTCATGCTGGTGAGGATTGAACCTTGGACCTTCGGATAAGTAGTCCTGCTCCTTAGCCACTGAGAAAGCTCTAATCATGAGCCAGGTTCATTTTTATATGAATTGATGCTCCATTCTATGTTCCTAAAAGGCTTAGTATATTCATAATTATGAAGCTAATTAGACTTGTAATGGCGTTAGAGGGATTAAGGAGCTGAGGGGCGAGAAAATCCTACAAAAAGTGCACACTGATACCAGATCGAATTGCACACAATGAGCATAAAGAGGGTAAAAGCTGAACAAGTACATAGTGAGAGTACAGCACAGGATAGAAGGTGAGAGTAACTGTGTGTATGTGTGTTGACTCACTTCATGGGCTTGAAGAGCGCCTGTCCATAGTTTGAAAACGTAATCATCAACTTCAGCTGCGTTCCTCCTGATTTCTGAACTGAAACATGACAAATCCGTATAGATTGATACAAATCTGTCGCTGTCAACTGAATCTTTAAGGAATGTTAAATACATTGCTATGTAAAAACAATATATAATATCCTTGCCTTATTAATAATTAAAATCTTTTGCTTTCAATACACTAACCATTAGTTTTATGTTGAATGTAGAGATCGGTTATCTACACTAGAGGGCCCTCTGCTGCTACACTCACTCACTCTGTCTCTCTCCCTCTCAGGGGCAGTGTGACCTGGCTTGCTTTGTCTGATGTAAGATCAAGTGAAGGATTGTGTGTCAGGATTAGGATGAGTCACCTGCGCTGATGATGCGGTGGGTTGACAGCTGCTCCACAAGCGCAGGCAGGTTTGCGTCTCTGTGCTGATACAGCTGCCAACGGGAGATGCCGAGGTGGAACCGAAGCCAGGGTGGGTGGGTCACTGTACTGCTGTTCCACTGGATAGGATCGTAGCCCTCCTTGCTGGTACTTACCCTGAATGGGAGGATTAGAAGTATCAGAAGATAAGATTGCCAAAGCCACGCAACATATTTCCAAATACCTGGTTGATAAATCAACTAGCATCAGAGGTTGCAAACCAATAGCACCTCAATTTAATGTATTACTACCCATATCAGGTTGTTACAGAGCCTTGTGCCTCACCACTGGTCGTCGTCGTACTGCTCTGCCTTCTGGGTTCGGACTCGCAGCAGCGTGTCGTCATCTGGACTGGACAGAGAACACTGGGTATACAGTGCGTGGGAGAATAAAGCCTGCAGCTTGGCAAGATCAGCGGCTCCTACAAGCCTTTGTCTCGCAGCATTAGCTCTGCCGCTAGAGCCGGGGCGTGCAAGGCTGTCTGAGGTGAGGTTGCGGGCTTGAGGTTGAGGTCGAGGCCCTTCAATGGGTTCGCAGGTTGAAGGGAACATCCACAGGACCAGGACAATTACCAGCACGTGCAGAGCCAGCATCAGACACAACATCAAGGCACACACGCCCCTCCAGCGGCGGCACCGACACGCCCTCATACTGCCGGAGAGACCCGGAATCCTGTTACAGACTCCCTCTGACAGAGTGAAAATCAAAATGAAGACATCACAGTCCTTACCTTTTCTGTGGCTCGTCGAGGCTCCGCTGGAACAAGAGAGCGAAGTTTGATATCTCGCACTGCTTTATTCATCTGTTTGCTCTCCCTGTGTTCCCCCCCACCTCTTTTTCTTTTAGGGAACAGGAGCACTGCCAGGTTGGGACGATCTGAACTGATCGGAGTGTGTTTGCTTGCCCCCTTTCATCATACAGACTGCAGTTCTCATACAGTACCAACTAAGTTTGAAAGAAATGGGCCCCATTGAGCCACCAGGCGGCCCTAATACATGCAGAATTAGTAGATAATATCTACTAGCGTCTTTTTACTGAAAAGGGATGGTTGATTACATGGTTCAGGTTTCCACAGCAGGCCCTCTGTTGGTTTGTATGTTAAAAGGTTATGACTAGGAGTCAGTTTTATCCAGCGAAACACTTGTAAAAGTATGTAGCACTGGATTATACATGTATATATTTTTTAATTATGTCATTCTCCTTCTTAAACACAGATCATTCTGTTTGTCTCTCGGGTTTTCTTCATAACCTCTTCTTTCTTTCTTTCTACTTTCTTTCTTTTCTTTATTTGTGTACTGCTGAATTCTGAGAGCATTTTATTGACATTATTGCACAAGAGAACAGAGCAAACCGATTCCGAGCGCCTGATTATAAGGTCAGGTCACAGCACCCTGGTTACCTGACATAATCGTTTTACAAACATACGTATTAAAAAAAAAAAAAAAACTTGTTTGGGATTTTTGTTGATTTTATGATGTCTTGCGCTCCAGACTCCCAGGCTGGGGATCTCAAAAACATTGCGCTGCCACTGCTGATCTCTTGGCAGCAGTAAATTTATTCCTATTTGCAAACCTCTTTGCCTTTAGGCATAAAGCTTACAGAGGAGGAGATGACGCGTTGCATGGAGCCCTGACGTGATCTGAATACAGGTTTTCTCAGATACCATCACATTGTACGCAAATGCATCAGAAAATGCTTTTATTCAATAAACAATAAAATTTGAAACAAAAAAATTGTGCAAAAAGTTGACAATTACATTTTATAAACTATATACATGTAGTATTCACAGTCTATGACTAAAAAAATAGATTTAGTATTATAAAAAAATACATTTTCAAGATATCAGGGACAAGATGACATGAGAGGGACAGTTGGAGAGGAGGTGTGAGATTGAAAAAGAGACAGACATTGAAAGAGAGAGAGAGAGAGAGAGGGGCAGAAACAGCACCAAACGCCCAGATGGTCTGGCAGTACACAGAATGTGAGAGTCGTCGAACAATGAGAGAAAAAGCGTGAAATGTCACATGTCTCTTGCTAATTTTCATCGCTGAGGGATTTTTGTGTGTGGGTGTGTGCGAAAGGATCAGGGTTTTATGTTTTTATTTGTTATTATTTTTTTGGCGATTTGTCTCCAGCAGTTGTTGGTTTGCGGTTCAAGGAGAAGAATCCGCGCGGCCGCGTGAGTGTTACGAGCACTTCCACACACACACGGCCAGGCTGCCCCCGAAAAACATGTAGAGGAGGTTCTTGACCTCGTGCGTGATCTCGAAGCCGAAGCCCTCGCCGATCACCACGTGCCACGAGCTGCCGAACTTCTTGTCCATCGACTCCTTGATCATCCTGGCTGCGCTCTTAAGGCATGCGCAGAATGGAGGGAAGATAGGAAGAGAAATAAAGAAACATAAAAAGAAAGAAAGAAAGAAGAGGTTATGTTATACAAAAAACATCACTCAGTCACATGGTGTAAACCAGCAAAGGCCAGCGAGTGTTGCGTTCGTGTGCATGTCAAGTCATGTCGAGTCACGCACCTCGTTGTTGGTTGCGAACTTCTCACACGCCGTAACGCACAGCTCCATTGTCTCCACCCTCATCTCCTCTGGCATGTCCGTGTGCTGCGACAACAAACAGAGAGAGAATGAGACACCTAAAAGCCAGAGAACTGAGAACTGCCAAGAGAGTGAGCTTCTATAAAAAGCAAGGCGAGAGTGTCACGAATATCCAGTACACGAATCACACTTGCATATCACGCACTCAGACACGCTACTCCTACGTTACGTGTTAGGCTGCTTAATCGCTGTACTGGTTATACGCGCCAACAGTGTTGTGAGTGCACCCTGCTAAATTTATAACCTGTGAAAAGAGATTCCACACTTTCAGGTGTAAAGCCCGGAAGATTCTTACCCTGATCAGAGGGAAACTGTGCAGCCGCTTGTAGTCTGCATCCTCCTTCTTGCTCTCGGCCGTTTCTGCCATGCTGTTCGTTCTGCACGGAAAAAAACTGAAAGCTTAATGTGACCTCCATCCTGGTGAATAGGTCCAAATGATCTGATTGATTGATCTCGTCACGGAATCACTTCATCATACAGCGGTGTTCAAAATAATAGCAGTGTGTTGAAAAAAGTGAGTAAAGCCCCATATCCATATAATAACTTTTAATTTAAATCACATAAATGCATTGGACACCCTGCACATTCTATTCTTAATCACAACATGAAGAAAAATGTGCTAAATGTATTATTAGTTTAATGTAGTGAAGAAAAAAAAATACTAGTCTGTTAAAAAAAATAGCAATGGGAAGTTCAATTAGAGAGGTAAATTATTCTGTGAATAACAGGTGTCAAACAAGTTTCCTTATTTAAGGATGAATGCAGAAAAGTTTGTCCTGTGCATTTCTCTCTGAAAATCAGAGTAAAATCAGGTTGTCCAGACATTGTTCAGAAGAACAGCGTACTTTGATTCAAAAGTTGATTAGAGATGGGAAAAAAAACATACAAAGAAGTGCAGATGACAGGCTGCTCTGCTAAAATGATACCAAATCATTATCAAAGTGATACCAAATCATACCAAAGCTTTAAAATGGAGATATGGATGAAAACGGAAAACGTCTTCACAGCCCAATCCCCAGACCTTAATCCAATAGAAAACTTGTGGGCTGACATTAAAAATGCTGTTTCTGAAGCAAAAGCAAGAAATGCAGAGGAATTGTGGCATGTAGTACAATTGTCACAGATGTGAAGCAGTTCTCAGAAACCATGGTTATAC
>JAQMYK010000023.1:38403990-38418578 GCA_030014345.1 Clarias buthupogon
GCTAATATTTGTTTTTCTTCACTTACATTAAACTAATAATACATTTAGCACATTTTTCTTCATGTTGTGATTCAGAAAAGAATGTGCAGGGTGTCCAATGCATTTATGTGATTTAAATTAAAAGTTCTTATATGGATATGGGGCTTTACTCACTTTTTTCAACACACTGCTATTATTATGAACACCACTGTATATACACACATCGTCATTACCTGGACTTTCATTCTGTATTTCATGAATGGTTAACGTTAATATTCGACCTCCATCTCATATATCTATTATAAAAAGGAAAATAGCATTTAAAACTGCATTTAAGAAGTCGAGCACATCATCGAGTGATATGTTGGGAATTATCATTATCATCATCACCACCACCACTACTTGCCATGCCAGGGAATTTCGTGCTTTTTGTTCAGGATACACGTAACCTACATGCATGCACAGATTTTCTTTTAGGTGTATATGTACACAAAAGGTTTATCAGGAATCTGTGGAGTGTCCTGATCTCAGAGTTTCCTTAATGTTCTTCGGTTTCCTTCCTCCTCCAATAAACTGATCAGCCATAAACATTACCAGCATTAACATTAAAACCACCGAGGATTTTTAGTAGATAGGGGAATAAAATCGATTGAGTTATAAATCGTGATTCTTTTGTGTGATGATACACATTGACTTTTTTTAAAATATACTTTTATGAACCGATCGATCGGCCAGTGACTTATTAGCTGGTTTTCCGTTAGACTGGCCATGACCGGTGATCATTCAATTAGTCTCAGATATAAATGATTGTGTACCGAGCAGAGAAGCTTCCAAGTGGTGCAACAGAAACGCATTTTTGGCGTTACATTATCAAAATTCAAGTGTGTTAAAATCCTCTGATGGGATCCTCTGATAAAATCCACTGTCTTTTTCTCTAAAACTTTGTGAGCGAATTAGTCTCAAACTCATTCATTACACACGCTTCATGTTCAATATGATTGAACCATTTTCAATATGATGAATCTGCAAATTAGTGGCAAATCATGTGTGCCACTAGAAGCTCACTAGAACATGACATTTTTCCGAATTTTTTTTTACAATTTTAACCTTTTAAAAAAAAACTGTTTAAAATTGCAAATTGATGTAAAATGTAATATCGCATTGGGATATTTATTTTAAAAAATCATGATATTTACAGAATCGCAATTTTAATCGATTCAACACCTGGTTACTGTGATAACATCGTATCGGGTGGTGACTTATGTTCCCCATCCCTATGTTTTAGGTTCCCCTTGTGCCAGCAAAAAAAAAAACTTTGAGCCCTCCACAAGACCTCTGATGGTATGCCATGGTGTCTGGTACAAGGACGCCACATCCCAAGGACTAGATTTGTTCATCCAGCACATCATATGGATGCTCCATGTGATGATATATAGTGTTATTGAGATGTGAGGCTGGATAAAAACTTTGCCTGTTAAGCCACATACTGGCTGTGATTCAGTGATACCTTTCGGTCACAGCCAGCAGTAATTTATTCTATATGTTTGGCCCTTCACAGGCATGGATGAGCCTTGGGTGGGCATGACCAGTTTTTACTGGTATATCACTGAGTTATCCAGTTCACGGCATTGGTGTTAATGTCATGGCTGGTCGGTGTACATGAATCGGCGAACTCTACATTACAACTAAATGTGAACGTGTATGCGTCGTGTTTTTCGATAGACTGGCGTGCGTATGTTCGCACCTCACGCCCTGGGTTCCTTCCTTGAAAACGGTCCGGCGCCACCACCTGGATAAAGCAGGTACTGATTAAAAAAATAAAACAGGTTAGGGACCTGTAATAGAAATCAAATGAATGATAGAAACCAAGTCTAGTCACATACATTGATGTAACTATTCAAGCTATTTCTGGTTACAAATAATTTTTTTTTTTTAACTGTCAGTGTTTTTAACTAAACACTTTTACATATTTCTTGTGTTTAGGGTTCTCTAATTTTTTGTTTTGCTGGATTTAAATATTTTTGGTTTTTATTATAATAACTAAAGGTTTATTCTTTTCTAACTGTCATTACGTTTAAGAAATATATCTCATACAACAACTTATATTATAGCAACTTAGCATATAACACATACTGTCATAGCAGGCTAGTGCTAATTCAGCTCCATTTCTCCCAGCCGATATTAAAGAAAAAATAAAAATACATTACATATGACATTTATATAACAGTGTTGTACTATATTATAAAAACAGCCTTAATTAACCAGAGGAATAGTAAAACTCATTCCTTACAGGTTTAACGGAGAAACACGGTATGTAGCGCTACATCCAGTCAGTTAGGTTCCTCAGGAGATATCATGATCCTAGCAACCGGAAATCTCGCGAGAACTCGAGAAACAACTTCCGGCCGACGGGAACTCTCTCAGACATGGTGATGAAGGAAGAGGCTCAGCTAATGATACACAATGATTAATACTTGCCACTGCAATGTGTTGTATTCTAAACGCACTGAGTTACACATTTCCTCAGATAATAAATAGTCTTTGTTTATCATGCATTATTTGGCACACCTTGGGCAAATGTTTGAGTGTTTATGGACATCACATACACACACACACACACACACTCAATGCAGTTTTTCCACAAACTCACTCACTTATCGTCTATACTGATTAATCCTGTATACAGAATCGCATGGGGACTGGAGCCTATCCCAAGTGACTTATGGCACAAGGTGGGGTACACCCTGGACAGGGTGCCAATCTATCACAGAGACACACATACGCTCTCACACGCCCCGGACCTTGAGGTGACATTCGATGTAAAACCTGTGCCAAGTTGTGTGTGGATCTGCCGTGGTGACGCCTTGATAGGGGCACCTAAAAGACTAACAACAATAAAGAAGTCCAGTGTTCTGCACAAGACCCCAACCCCATTATAAACACTTTTGGGTTGAACTGCAACACCGACTTCACCCTCAGGCCTCTTGTGGCTGAATGGACACAAACCTCCACAGCAAAGCTTCGAAAACACAATAACACACAATAATTCTCTCCCTACTCACACACTACTCATCACGCTGCACATTTACACACGACTTGCACAACTCTTGGACTTTGCACTTTGTTCTGTTTATGGTGGGCTCATTTTTCACTAATTGCACTCAGCTGTAAGTTATCATGTCTAACTTTTTTTAGCAAATGTAAATTTTGCAGATAAAGTTTTGTATAATTTGTATAATTTTCTTATTTTATTTCTTATTTCATATTTTATTTCTTTATTTGAATACTCAAATTTTTATTTTTTTTTAAATAAAATTTGAATCTGAATTTGAAAAACTTGGAAAATGGAAAGCCGGAGGTTATTGTACTGGGAAAAGAAATCTGAAAACAAGCAAATATAGGTATGATGGTCATGGGTGCACAAACTTTCAAGAATAAGTAACCTGATATTACTCATAGCTTGAGGACATATCCAGAGCTGCCATCTCTTATACATCTTCACACCCAGGTATCCTCGCTGCCCTCATACACTCTCTTCATCGCTCCTGCATGATTGCTGCATTTCACCTAATATTAATTGTGTTTTTTTTTTTTTTGTATTCTCTCTTAATCGGGGTGTTGTGTTAATATAAATATTAATACACTGCTTTGTGTATAATTGTAACTATTATAATTTCATTCCTCTTTATATAATTTTACTGCCCTCAGGGACTCGCAATGAAATCTGACAGATATGGATCAAGAAATGAAGGGCCCAGAATTCTGTGCTGCACCCCTGCTGCCCTCCATGGAGCTGCAGGAGGGCATGTTTGGCTGGTGGGTAAGATAGGCCTGTTTAATTTTTTTGCTTGGGTAAATATTTTAAATGTCATTTAAACCAACTGGAGTAAATGCACTCACATGTTTCACTTTCTGCAACGCTAAAATATTCAAAACCTAAGGCATTCCATGTAAGGTGTATGGTTAGTTTTACACAAAATGTCTGGGCATATGCATTGGGAGCATTTTGTGCATGTACGCGCAGAACAAATTCCCTTATTTTCAGAATCTCGTTCCAAGCCATTGTGAAAAGTTGTCAGCTCTGCATTTCAGCACCATCCTCCCTTCTTTGTCTCTGCTTTGTCTGCCCTAAATTCTATCCGCTTAAACATCTGGCTGCAGCAGAAGATTCCACTGCTGCCCCAAATACACGCTTGACCTGCGCGGACTCCCAGATGTGTGTGAGTGAGTGAGAGAGTGAGAGAGAGAGAGTGAGAGAGAGGTCAACAAAAAGACTTAACCAGACAGACAAATATGCCTAATGCTTTTTCCTTAATAATTCTATCTTATGAGATTTTTCAGTATGAATATTTTTGTTTGCTTCATTCGTAGTGCATGTACATGTGTGTATTTTTGTGTGTTGATTTGTTAAGTTTGAATTCTGGGATTGCCTACCTATACATTTATTTGATATCTAAAGATATAATGTCATTAAACAATGACAGCATAGTGTAAGATTAGTAAAAGATGGGAAGATTAAGATTCTGGTTGTGTATGTGTCAGTGTGTGTGTGTGTGTGTGTGTGTGGTGAGGTTAGCAATATGTGATTTTAGATTCAGTCACTTGATCATGATAGAGGGAATGAGAAAAGGAAAGAGACAGACAGAAAGACAGATGTGACTGTAGCAGGGGTTCTAACAGAAGTGATTAATACACATCTATAATTCTGCAGCTCCAGAAGGCAAAAATGAAATGAGGAGGAAGACAAAAAGAAGATTTGTGGGATGGCTCCTAAATGGGATTCTTATTTGTAGTAGTTTGTGATGATATTACAATGAGCGTTCAAGTCAAACCGGGACTTTTAAATGCGCAGAATACCACCACAGTTATATATATATAATCTCCTGCTACACTAATGCATTTATTGTAGCGTTTCACTAGTGCTTGGATACCATCAAGGAAGAAAGTTTTCTTAGTATGCCAGAGCCATGATCGGACTGCCTGCATAGCGTCTGAAACACCAGCCTCCCAGGAACTCCTTTAATGACACGTACCACGGATAGGGGGATAACACCCAACCGAGTTCCTGTAATATGCAAGTGGTGACAAGTATCAGGTGTTCCACTCGCTGAATGTTCATGGGAACAACTCCTGTGGGCTCTGAGCTACCTCGGCCAATCATCATTCACAGATGATCAGTACGACCTTCTCTAAATGTTTGCATCATTCAAATGTTTTACTGTGACTAAGAGTCTCATCAGCATGCTGTGTATAAGGTCTTCTGTAAATGTCACTCGTTTTATGCCATGTGTACTGTAGGTATCCTGGTATTGGATTGTTAGTACAGTATCTGGAAAGAACTGCTCAGCAATGGTATCTAAATGCCTTGGAAGAGGATTAATTTTGGTGTTTTCTGCAGCTCTATGATTTAGCAGCACTTTTAATGTGATATTCAGGATATATAAAAACTTTTTGTTGTCCCACCACCAAAACCAAAGAGCAAAATATACTGTTAGATGCTAACAGCGAACTATCTGAAAAGTGATGCATGGTTGAAACTCTTCGCGAACAGTGCTTGAATTTCATCAAATATTACAGTATGAGTCATCTAGTGGTGGAGCGCTTGCTGTATGATTCAGGGATAAGATTAATGACATCAGGACAAGTGCTGTGCTATTTTAGTCCCAAACTGGGTTGCCACTACCAAGAGATTAAGACTAAGATATTAATACACTGCCTGGCCAAAAAACAAAAGCCCAAAGCTCCATATTTTGTTCAACTTTGATTATGGGGAGCAATCTGGTGGCCAATTCTGTGCCATTCAGGAAGAAAACCACCACTGTCAGCTGACTTCATTTTATTGCCACATAACTTCTGGCCACATGAGAGTCTAGACTTGAGCAACTGAAGCAACCATAGATCATAACATTGTCTCCAGGGGCTTGTACTATACATCTCTTATGCATCGCTTCATGTGCTTCCCTTCTTACCCATCACTCTGGAATAGGGTCAATCTGGACTCATCAGATCACATGACCTTTTTCCATTGTTCCAATCTTTATGCTTCCTAGCAAACCGAAACCTTTCTTCTGATTAGTTTCACTAAATAATGAGACTAATCAGAAGAAAGGTTTCAGTAGAGATGCATATTTTAATGTGTTTAGTTTTCAGATTTAGATAGCTTTAGATTTCAGAATTTAGAAATTAAAATTCAGGTCAAAATGCCAGACAGCATAATAAAAACACAACTTTTTTTTTTTTTTTGCACACGGTGAGGAAGTTGGCATTGGCATGTTCTTGAACCACAGACTGTATCTCTTTGACTGTATACTTCTTTTAATCTGTATAATCCTGTTGTTAAAGCACAAAGCACATCACATACCAGATAATCTGCCTAAAATCTGTCTCTCTCTCTCTCTCTCTCTCTCATACACACACACTCACACATGTAAACGAACATTATAAACGAATAAATTCACTACAATGCAGAACATTTCCCATCACTGTTTTTTATGTCATCATTCACAGAGTTCACAAGTGAATCAAAACTCCATTGCAGTGCAAACAGTGTACGGATAAGCGCTACAGTGACATCACAGCAAATCGTAATTGATTAACAATTAAAAAGTAAATTAAAAGTGTTGTGTCAACCCAAGCAAGTGCTCCCTCCTCCCTCCCTCCCTCTTCATTCTCCCCCATGATACATAAATATCCGTTTATGAGATTAGATGATGGGTATCATCTGATCTTTATATTAAATATGCAGGCATAATGTTAATTAAAAACTTTCACAGCGATCCAGACTTTGTAAACAGAAGAATGTTTAAAAATTATGAGTCTTGCACTAATAATAATAATAATAATACAAAACAATATCAAATTGATATCCAGAAATAATAATACAAATGAGACATGATAATTATTCATATCATAGAATTCTTTATGTAACTTATATTTTTATACCTTTTTATACTTTTTATACTTGTATAAAGAACAGAAAGTCAAAGTCGTGAACAACAAAAGTTATGAACACTCCGGTGTAAAAATTAGTGTTAGAATAAAATGCGACATCATAAAAAAAAAAAATAAATAAAAAAATTAAAAGTTTGATAAAGATGAAAGAACAGAAGAAAATGACACAATGTTTGAGAACAATGAATTGGAAAATCTGATGTTTGTTTTAGTAAGAGTGCAGTAGATTTTAAGTGAAGGCCGCTACAATCACAGTTACACTGTCAAAGATAAAATAAAAATAACACAGTCAGCATCGACAGGAAGGAAAATATTGATCTTACGGAGAAACGCGTGAAAATGGATGAGTGCGGGAATGACGTTAGAAGATTACACACACGAGACACAGGAAGATACACAGTGGCTTTTAAGCACTTAGCAGTTCCAGTCATTGGCCCTGCACATCCAAACACACACGTACAGACACACACACACACATACATATACACGCTGACGTGGAGCAGAGAGAACATTAATGCGATTATGAAAGTAGTACCACAGTGACCATTCCTAATAAACACACTCCAACATTTCAGCTTTTTGCAAAAACCATCATCATCCCTCATTTCTGGGGTCCAGCATCAGTGGAGCAGGGGTCTACAGGCTCCTTGGTGGCTCCTCCGAAAACATCCACTTCTCGTTCCGTCCACGAGACCACGTTCCCCAGCCGCACAGACTCGCCGCAGGACGCGATGTTGCCGATCTCAGCTGGCGACAGCACGCGGTCCCACAGGTTAAACAGAGACAGCTCACCCACCAGCGCCTGGGAGGCATCAAACTGTCCACCCGGTGTGTCCTGAAGCACATGGGAGAGGAGTCGCACCACAGGTCTAATCAAATACCACAGACGACTTCCTTCCTGATTTTATCTCTAAACTGGATTGAGGTTCTCCAGTTCTAAGAAGTAATCCTATTTCATCGTGGAAAAACTGGAAATTGAGTTTAAAGTGTACAAACTGTTTTCCTCAGAAAGTGAAAGATGAAACAGCCACAGTTAAATGATTTCAGTCTGATTGCAATGAAAGATGACCCGAAAAGTCATTCATGAGCTCAAGCTAAACATCGATTTAGGACGTGATCACTGATTCATTCACTCATTTCTGCTTTCTTAAGCCAGATTTACTGTTAGTCCATGTCTTTTAAAGAGCATGTAAGCATATTCTCTGTTTTAATGATAAAGAGTGCATCAGAGGCAGTGGTGGCTCAGTTAAGTTACTGATCAGAAGGTCGGCGGTTCGAGCCCCAGCTCCGACAGGTTGCCATTGTTTGGCCCTTGAGCAGGGCCCTTCTTTCACTGTATCTTCTCCAGGGCTGCTGTATCCTGGCTAACACTGCATTCTGACCCCAGTTACACTGGGATATGCAAAGAAAGAATTTCACTATGCAGTAATGTCTATGTGGCAAATAAAAGCTTCATTTAAGGGAGCGTCACGAACGATGCACACAACTGATATCTGATTACTGAAAAAACTGAATTGATTAGACGTATGTCTGTTTTTCATATGGAAGACGATTAGGGCTTTTTTTTCAGAATTATGATTTTTTTTTTCTTCAGCTTTTCTTTGTTTAAAGTCAGAATACACTGTGTGAGGAAGTATCAGTTGGCTAGCCTGCTAGGTTTTAGACCTCTTCAGGAAGACAGGCAAGATTCTGTAAAAATATGTACTGTGTAAAAGTCCTAGGCAAGTAAATGTTGTGGACCAAGTATGCCTTTAAAAAATAAATAAATCCCTTTAAACAGTCATTAATGAAACAGTATTTGGTGTAATAACACATTGTGGTCCCTTTAGTCTCAGGTGCAATCTGTGCAGTTTTATAAGGAAATTAGCTGCCAAGTTTAACTGAGCATCCTGCAGAACCACCCACAGTTCTTCTCGCACCTGCTTCTTTTTTGCACGCAAAACCCAGCAACTATATATATATATTTTTTAAAAGTGGCCTTGTATATAATCTATCACTCAAAAGTTTGGGATCACTTACAAATTTCTTTGTTTTTGTTTAGTGATTTATTTTATACATTCTACAACAATACTGGAGATTTCAGAACTATGAAATAAGACATATGACATTAGGTAATTATGTAACAATAACAACAACAGTCAGTTTTTATTTTAAGCCTTTCTGGAACAGTTCTTACTAGAACAGTATTGTGTCAAGTGCGTTTCTAAAAACCCATCAAACACCATGATGAAAGTGGCTCCCATGAAGATCTTCCCAGGAAAGCAAGACCAAAACTCACCTCTGCTGCAGAGGAGACGTTAATTTAGAGTCACCAGCCTCAGAAATCTCCAATTAACAAACAGCACCTCAGATTAGAGGCGTTATGAAGTCTTTACAGAGCAGAAGTAGCAGACACATCTCAATATCAACTGTTCAAAGGAGATTATTGCATATTTTGGACGTCTTTAGCATTGCTTTAAAGAAATAAAAATCAGGAACGACCATGGAGTCAGAAAGTGTTCCTAAATTTTTAAACTGTAGTGTACTGTGCAGCTTTCTTTTTTAGCACACAAATTTGTTTCTGTAACTTTGTAATGGATGCTGATCTTTGCAAATCAGAAATGTTTTTGATCTAGCTCTATAATGAAGTCATAAAATAAAAAAAATAATAAACAATAACAACATTTGTACTTAAAGACACATTGTGCCTAAGACTTTTGTACACGACTGTACTGTATGTTGTTTTAATGAGTGATACTTTACCAAATATATTAAGTCAAAAAACTAGCATATTATGGCAGAAAAACTAGAATCATTTTCAGCCATGAGATCCCGAACCACCACATATACGTATAATATAATGAAACTCCCTGACCTCACAGTGCAGCTCACCTGTTCCTGTCCCAGAACCAGAACACCTCCTGCCCTGATCGGATGCCATGCTGACAGCCCTTCGCCTCTTTCCTTTAGCTTGCCACCCTGATAGGCTTTCCAGACACCATCACGCAGAGTCCAGCTCACACAAACATGCTGCCAAGTGCGGGGTGGGAACGACAGAGGCAACTGTGCCACCTAGAGGTAAGGAGGATATAATGATATAACATTAGAACAAGGTTCAAGTAACATTTTATGAGCTTTAATGTTGGGACTAGATACGGTTGACATTTAGGTCTAAAACACACGCGTATTTGTTAGTATGTGGTCCAGTAGCCATTTATTTAACTTTTTCCCGTGTCCTACCTTAGCATTAACAAGCAGCTCGGCTGGTTTATGGACGCCTTGTAAGAGGACAAGTTCGTTGGGTTGCTTGTCCACGGCGTATGAGAACGGTGTCCCGATCCTGCTCTCTGTCGCCTTCAACCACATGCAAACCGTGAAGGCGTACATCTCCGGAATGTTCCGTCTCACCAAGCCATACATGTAGTTGGTCCGAATGGGAAAGGAGAGCTTGTATCCCTGGGGGTAACTCTGACCTGTAAAACCTGTGAGAAAATATATAATCAATGCTACAACTGAGTCAGTGATCAGTAGGACAGAAGAAGTTCCAAATGGCGGATTAGCAATAGAGTATCACAATGTAGCTCATCTCATAATTTTTGCAAGAGCACATACATACACTAATAACACTTCAGTTTTACCTTTAGCTTTATGGTGCACAAAATGATTATGGTGCACAAAGGTATTGCCAAATAACATCATGCTCCCAGAACCACTCTTTCACAATCTGAGTCCTGGAATATGACTGTGCCATCAGGGATAAAAAACATTCAGGTCGGCAGCTGACTTCTGAGTCTAGACCTGAGCAACTGAAGCAACCCCAGATCATAACACTGTCTTCAGACGCTTGTATAGTGGACACTATGCATCATGTGTGCATCGCTTCTTTCCCTTCTTACCCTGACACGCCCATCACTCTGAAACAGAGTCAATCTGGACTCAGATCACATGACCTTTTCCCATTGCTTCAAAGTCCAATCTTTATGCTCTAAAGCATTTTTTCCTGATTAATCTAACTAACAAGTGGTTTTCTTATCCGGTGAGTTCATATCCCATTGTCCATGTATGAAACTGCTCTTAGTTTCACTATTAAACATAGCTGGGATTTCTACTCTCAGTTGTTTATGATGCAACTTCCCGAGGTGTTTAAGTGATCTTGGAACATGGTCATTCATGATTTTTTTTTAGAACACAGTCAATCTTAATGAATTCAAAAATTAATTGGTGTCGCATGTATTTTATTCATGGTTTACGCACTTTTTCATTCATTTACTTGTTGCTTTGGCAGGTTTTGAGATTTAACTGAGATGCTGTTTAAACATACTACAAGTGGGATTGTATGGGATTGTATACTACAGTATATCACTATGAATTGTATAAAATGACCCCTCTCCCCCTCCACCTGCTTCCAATCCTCACTTTGCTCCAGCTCTGAGATGCGCTCCTGCAGAGTGTTGATGCCATGGTCGATGTGCTGGTGGTGGTTCTGTGTCTCCTTGCGTAGGTTCTTCCTCTCATCCTCCAGCTGCTTTACCTTCTGCACCAGCTCTCCACCCACATCCTCTGCACGCCCACCAGCCTGGCCCAGTGCCAACCGCATGCCTGTGGAGCCTGCTACCACCTCCGAGTGGTTCAACAAAGCAGGCACCATCTCCAGCTGAAAGAGAGAGAGAGAGAGAGAGAGAGAGAGAGAGAGATGTGTGTGTGTTGGAGCAGAGGAGAGAGCATTCTAATCATTACGCAATGTTATTTATGGATTTAAAGACATGATTTCTGCATTTCACCTGGACTAATTAAGGGGAAAATTTTTTAATTCATCTCAACTAAAAATTGGAGCAAGACCAGAAATTCAGAGCTTAATCCTGTCTGTGACTAATGGATCATACAATAAGTGAAAGACAGGAAATGAATCAATATCAATTTAGCTTGGCTGGTAATTGTAACAATCCTTGTAGACAAGGTGACAGCTCATACACACACACACACCCTTATAATTTATGCATGTGTTTTTCCCACAAGAACCATATGGCGAGAGAGAGAGAGAGAGAGAGAGAGCGAGAGAGAGAGCGAGAGAGAGAAATATAAAATGCACAAATTTTACATCAATTTCCTTTTCCTCCAAACAATTAAAATAAACAAGTTTGTTGTTATCAGTTAAGCTGTATCCTTGTCACACCAAGAAATCTGAGATCCATAGATTCGATTCAATTCAGTTTTATTTCTACAGTGTAACTCTTTTAACAATCATAAAGTGACTTTTATGGAAATTCGGATATGGGTTTAGAGAGAGATCCCTGATGAGCAGGCCAGAGGTGAGAGTGGAGAAGCAAACCTCCCTGAGACAACATGTGGAAGAAACCTTATGAGGAACCGGGCTCCAGATGGAACCCGTCCTCTTCTGGAGGACACTCCTTTAAGAATAATGAGAGTATTATTATCATTATCATCATTAATAATAATAATAATAATAAAAAGAAGAAGAAGAAGACCACCTTCTTCTGGAGGGCACCCAGTTATCCTATTATATGGGACAATAATAATAATAATAATAATAATAGTTCTTTCACACCTGTACCCTATCAAATGTACTAGTGTGAAGTGTGTTGGAAGGATCTTACACAAAAAAAAACATCCTGGAGGCTGTTTTAATTCGTTTTAATCATGTTTCGCAGTTTTAATCACAACTATTTGTTGGATTTTATCTGTAAATTAATATCTTGGTTGTTTTGTGGAAATGCCTATAATATAATATAATTATATTATAGCGGTTTGTGAGTATAAGAACGCACAGCCTACAGTACAGGCCCAGTAGAGCAGCATGTGACTAGAATGATGATGTAGAGATTGAATTGATTATAATATTATTATGTAATATTATACATTATATTTTATAGAGATGGTGGTTGTAACGTCTCTCACCTCCAGCTTCTCGATGCGGTCTTTGAGCTGGAGGATGGCCCTCTCGAGCTCCTCGACAGCCCGCGCGGTGTGTAGCTGTGCGGCGGCGGACTCCCGCACGCCATCCCCGGCCATGAGGCGGCGCCGGGCGGGCCACGATGCCGCGGCTCCGCGCTCCGTCACGGTCCGCTCATCCAGCAGCGCGGTCTCGCACTCGGCCAGTTTGCCGGTGAGCTCGTCGATGGTCTTGCGGTCGGCGGCGATCTGCTCGTTCTGCAGCGCCACGGTGCGCCGGAGCTCCTCGGCGGCCGCGTTCAGAGCGCTCCAGTCCTCCTCCTCCTCTTCCTCTTCCTCGTTGCCATCCTCCTGCTCCTTGTCGCGTCTCCGGCGCTTCATCGCGCACTCCCCGGGCGGCACGGGCGAGCACAGGAGGCGGCTGAAGGTGAAGCGCTGCGGACTGGCCCCGGCACTCAGCTCGCCCAGGAGCGGCGTTTCGCGGCCCGTTCCTGCGTTCGTCAAAGGCTGCCGCTCGCTGGTGTCCGCACCGTACAGAGCTCCCAGGGAGCCCGAGGGGACAGGGGACGCGGAGCCGTTGGCGGTTGCTGGAGCCTTCAGGGCGGCGGCTGGCGCGCGCGAGTACACGCTCGCCACGATGCACACGAGCGCGCCGAGAAACGCGAGAGCTCCGGCCCCCGCCACCACCGCCACGAACTTCATCTTCACAAAAGCCGCCCCGATTTGATGCAGCGCCTAAAATTGATGATCTAAAAGCAAAATCGGGATTCTGTTAGCGCCGCTTTTTCTATGACCTTCCTCGGATTGTGGATGTTTTTTAACGATTCCGATCTCTACTGTACCGGCCTGCGCGCATCCTCACTCACTCTCTCTCTCTCTCTCATCTCCTCTACGCTCCTTCTCCTCCTCCTCCTCTTTCCTTTCTTCCCCTACAGGTTGCTAAGCACCCGTTCACTTGTTTCCATGGTCACGCGAAGAGGGATGCTGGAAGGCGGGAAACGGCACAACAGGTAAACACGAGCATCTTTCATTGGCATGAGCGGAAATGATGCTTAGTGTCAGTACTTTTCCTTGTTTGATGCTGAGATATTATCCTTAAATCTACTTCCCCGTGTAGTGTCACTAAAGCTTAAATTTTAAAACAGTTTATGGAAATGAAAAGAGATTAAAGATACAAATGTTTATCATTTATAGATGAGTTGTTATTGGTCTTTCGGCTGCTCCTGTCACCATTCAATCCTTTAAACTTGGCGAAGGTTTTACGCCAGATGCCCTTCATGACGTGACCCTCCAGTTTGATCCGGGCTTGGGACCAGTACTGCCTCCCGTGCCTGGGGTTTGGATCAGGAATCGAACACGGATCTTCCACATGACAGTTGTGAAACCTGCCACTGAGCCACCAATGCTTATAAACCGAAATCTCTTTCAAGCTAAATGAAACAGTAACCTCTACAAATTGTGTTAAGTGTTTTAGGTTTTGTTGTTCTCTGGGCAAATTATATCTCACAGCTGGTTTGGGAACATCTGGCGATGATGTTTTTTGTGTCTGGGGATAAATAAAAGCCTCCACAGACCTACCAGGAAAAACATCAGGGAAACGTTGATGGTGATGATAAACATGTATCCTGATGCTTAGGGGTGGGTGATATAACCAAAATCTTCTATCACGGTAGAAGCAATTTTCTACCTCAATAACGATATATATCACAATATAGCAATTTGTATCTGAAAATGCATAAATAAAAATTCAAACACAAAAAAACTGTTTT
>JAQMYK010000023.1:38427509-38438431 GCA_030014345.1 Clarias buthupogon
TGATTGACAGCATGTCTTAAGTATACATCAGCGCTACAGAGATTCGAGTTCAGTCCCATTGTCAGGTTATAGTACAACCTTTCGGGTGGCTCCCGCACTTAAAGCTTTTTTCACTGCAGAAAAGCTGGACGGTAATTGGATAAATGCACCAAATTCATTATGTTATTTGTACGTAAATTCTGGCCAATTCTTTCCACCTCTGGCCAGAATTTACGTACAAATAACATAATGAATTTTATGCTGAAGGCCTAATATGAGCTTCCCCTGTTTCAAAAGCTAGCAGCCGCCACTGATATATAAACTCATCACCAGTGTTGGGAAAAGTACTGTATTGAGTAAAAGTAGAGATGCGTGTGGTAAAATATTACTCAAGGAAAAGTAGAAGTCCTCAATTTACAATTCAACCTGACTAAAACTACTAAAACCACACCTTCAAACTTACTTAAGTAAATTACTGAAGTTGTATTAGTTCAAATTGGCCTTTGGCATAATAAAAAAAGTCTCTCTCTCTATACATATATTTGCAGTAGGATGTAGTTTTATAAAAGTAAAGCATGTCCTCTAATAAAACTACTCAAGTGAAGTACAGATACAAATGTACTTGGTTATATGTTGTTAGTTTCCTTCCACCTCTGCTTATTCCACTCTGTACATCCTCCAAAGGCAGGATACTATTAGAAATGTCCTCAGTAACGGTGTGTAAGATATAATAAGCTAACATCAACAAGGGTCTGTGAAACAGTTCGAGACTCAAATGTGGTCTTTTTGCTTATCAGACACCCCTGATGTGAGTATTTTCTACACTCTGGATGGCACTAAACCGGAGGTGCCACGAAGGCCAAGGCTTGGACAGAGCAGCACAGTGAAATACACTGAGCCCATTCGCTTACCCAGCGGCAAAGTGCACGTCAGGGCCATGGCAGTGACCAGGTACTGTATTAAAAACATTGAGAAAATACTTAGTGTTAAACTTCTTGCTTCAGAGGCAAAAGCGAATAAAAAAGGTTTATGTTAGAGTTATGTCTGACCTTTACTGAAATTCTGAAAATCTGACAAAGCTTGAATGAATAATAAACATGCATGTCCCTTACCTGTGGAATGAAATGGGAATAGTCCTGTCTGGGGCTTAAAGTGGCAATTCGTAATATTCAAAACACAAGTGTTTATAGAGCTGCATTAAATATATAATTATGTAGATGCCTGATATCTTTTTTTCTGCATGCATTTTTCTGACATTTCTGAAATTAGCTCCACCCCTAGCTGTAATGACATGGTTTTGGTATTCTTTTTTTTCCCTAAAAAAGGTAATGATTAAAGGATCCATAATAGTTGTTTACAGTCCTTTCACAGATGCCTTATAGCTTTCAAAAGGTGACTTCACTTTTCTATTTTGTCATATACACTTATATACACATATACACTTTTCTATTTTGTCATTATATGATTATTTTAAGCATTTCACTGCATATCGTGTATGACTGTGTATGTGACAAATAAAATTTGAATTTGATTATGTAATTTCAAAGATGTCTGATCCTAAAAAGCAAAAAAAATCTGATCTAATCAATGGTACATTTTTCTGGCCCTGAAATGCGCTCTTCTCTTTGTTGCAACCGAGCTGCTCGATACGTCAGGTGGGTTTTAGATAACGGTTTGGAATCAGAAAGGCTTGTCAGTGTCTTTACTGGAGTTGCAGTCCTGGATGGTCACCCTAACAAATAACAAACCGCTCCTTTAAATGTACTTCGGCCTCTTCTGATTTGGAAGCCCGTTGTTTAGTTGGTGAGCATCTAAAGGACGGTTTTGCGTTGCTCCCTTACCGCAGTGATGGAAGACAGAGCGCCGTTGTTACAAAGGTCTTCGTCGTGGATTTCGTGCCCTCTGAGCTAGAAGACGCATTAGAGGAGACTCAAGAGTGCTCTACACAGAGTTTGGAGCAAACTGACACTTTACCAGTTTTTCCAACTGCAAAGCAAATCCCAGGTTTATCTGAATACAGTCATTTTTCATACAATTTTTTTCTGAAGAGGAGGAATGTGTATTAATAGTTCTTCATGCATTTTGTTTGGTGTGTTAGACATTTCTGAAAACGGTACACAACGAACACGGAAAGTCCCTCGTTTTCTGTCCCAGCGCTTACAAAGTGCACCTGTAGCCCCGCCCGCAAAACTCCAACAGGTAAGAATTAATAAGGAACTCTCATTTAGAGTACATGCAGTTAGGGAAACATTAGTACATTACTACAAGACGGGTGAAAATAAAGTGTTCTACCAACTTGTGTAGTGCACTAAAAGTCAAATACAGCCACACAGACTGGATACCGAGAGCTGTGAGTGTGAGATTGCACATTACAGTATGTTCGGAGTGGGAGTGTAGCAGTTCTTGGCAGAATCCCTCTCAATTCTTGAGTTGAAACATTTGTGGAGGTTTTGTAGTTAAATCGTAACAAATCTTAGAAATTATACCTATTTTTGGAAGTTACAATCTATTACGCAAAAGCACAAACCATTTACAAAACCCTAAAAAACAGCTATGAACCAAATTTAGAGCAAAATTTCTCCCACACGACGAACTTGATGAACTTCCTGATGAAGGCCTTTCTCATGATCACACTGGTTCGGGATCAAATCTGGGAATGTGGAAAACCCTTTTACAGTAGTTTCATAATGTCTGATTTCATGCTAAATTACAAACCAAAAAAATCTAGTAATTTTTTTGTGCACTTGCAGTTTCAAATACTCTTAAAGTAGGTTAGTAAATATGCTGTGAAATAATATATATATATAATAATAATGCCTTAACCAGATTAATAATCTGCCTTAAATACTTCTTTAAATGTTTCTTTTTGTAAGGAGTCTTCAGTGTCAGTGCTTTATAATAGCCTTAGTTTTTTTTCCCACTTAAGGGGGAAGTTTACAGGTCAGAGAGCTTTGTGGTTTTGTGTTTGCTGGTTAATTAGTTAACAGGATGCTGCGTGTGTGTTTTGTTCTTGCTTTTCAGAATTCGAGTGATGCGGGCAGTCTGCTCAAAAACCTAAACAGCACGCAGATATCCCGCCTCCAGAGAGAAACAGACTTTCTCAGGTGAGAGAAAGAAAGAGTGACAATGTCAAAGAGATGACGGAGGTTCGGGGTAGATAAAAGGAGCATTAAAAAGCAACATTGAAAAAGACATTTATTTTGTTAATAGTTTTATTATTATTATTATTATTATTATTATTATTATTATTATTATTATTATATAAAGCCTTCTAAAACTCGCTCCAGTGTAAACAATTGGGATTTTAGAGTGGTGGCAGAGTGAAGCAGCTAAAAAGAACCCAAAACCTCTTTTTCCTCTCTTGCCAAATCTTGCTCAATTTTACACAAGGCTGATACAAAAAAGAATGAATGCTCTCGAACTAATGGCTCCTGAGATATCCAGCCAAAAATCAGCAGTTACTTTATTATTTAAGGCTATAAAAGAGATCAAGTTTCTCAGTGAGTCAGACATGCAGCAAGCGCCGCTGCTAAGACACCCGGGCCAAACCACGCCCCCTCCACTTACACATGCGTACAAACGCACAGAAAAGGTAAATAGTCATATCCCAGGAACACTATGGCCTAGAAAGAAGCTAGAATGACCTAGAATTCTCACTTACTCAACTGTGTATACTTAAATTCACTTGGGGAGTGAGACAAATCTGTTCTTCTCTTAGGTTTTTTGTATCACTTGTATAATTTGATCATGCAGGTGCTTTAAGTGTTTGAGCCATCGGCCCTCGGACCCCTTCGCCCGATTCTGCCTAAACTGTGGTGCCCCAGTGCCTCCTATTCCAGGACAGAGGCTGCCCCCTACTGAGGGGGGTCAGGTAGAATCTTGCTCAACTGTACACTTGTGCAAGACACTAGTCATTTTTTGTTTTTGTTCGCAAAGACATGCATATGAACATGCTCACAGTGACTGGTATTTTTTTTTAGTCTTTAGATATATAGGTAAAGAGTAATGGTGATAATAGTATAAATGTGTGTGTATTCTTGCAGATGATCCTTTGTGTCCAGTGTAAGAGCCTGGTGCCGGCGAACACGTCCTCGTGTGTGGTGTGCGAGGCTCCGATTTCCCCACAGCTTCAACCACAGGCCAGCCTAAGGCTGAAGGTATTTAAAACAGGTTCTAGAAATGTTAGAGCAGCTCTAGTAGATGCTGATGTCCTGTATACATCTGTTAACAATCCCTCTTTCCTTTTATATAGGACAAACTGATCTGTCCATCATGTGGCACAGGAAATCCCGCCCACCTCACCTACTGTGTGACATGTGAGACCAGATTGTCTCATGCCGATAGTGTAAGTGCCTGTCAGGTTTTATCAGTGTATTCATTAGTCAACAGATGGATAACTAGACAGATAGATAAAAGATGTAAATGAGGTAGTCATTCCAATTCAGATCGTCTGTGTCATCCGTGTTTCAGCCCGTGCTGAGCGGACAGCGTGCTCCTCCTTTACCGTCCTCAGAAGGGAAGATGGTCCCATGCTCGAAATGCAACAGAGTGAACCACACAGACGCTCGATTCTGCGACTGGTGCGGTGCCAAGGTGAGAAATCAAAATGCAAAACTGAAGTGTTTTATTTCTTTCATACACAAAACAACAGGTGCTATAAGTTAGTGGGTACTCTGGTTATTCCAGGTACTCTGGTATTCCCACATAGTCCAAAAACATGCAGTGTTCCTGATTACTCGTAATGTATTGTTTGCATTTGAGGTTGGCGACAAGGTGGCTTAGTGGTTAGCACTGTCATCTTGCACTTCCAGGGTCCAGGTTCGATTCCCTCTTCAGGTCTGTGCGCATGGAGTTTGTATGTTCTCCCCGTACTTAGTTGGTTTCCTTCCACAATCCAAAGACATGCAGATTAGGCTTATTAATTGCCGTTCCCAAGTTGCCTTTAGTGTGTAAATGAGCATGTATGTACGGCCACGTGCCCTAAGTCTCCTGGGATAGGCTCCAGGCCCCCCGCGACCCTGTATACAGGATAAAGCAGTATAGATGGTGAGTGTGTGAGTGCATTTGAGGTGGTAAAATGTTGCATTTCCTCCATAATCCTACAGGTGGTGCACTCTAAACTATTCACTTATTCACAGGCAGTGCAGCATCCTTTGTGGTAGGAGCAAATTATTTGCTTAGTTTGTTTAGAATCATGACAAAATCAGAAAAAATCAATAATACTAAATCGAGATATTTATAAAATCGTGATTCTTACAAAATTCTAATTGGCATCTGGGTATTGTGATAGTGTGGCACCTTGTGATTCCCGACCCTACAGTTACACTATACATGTACTTGTGTAAGTCTTTACTGTAGTAAAGTTGAAAATAATAGGACTGATATCATCTTGTTTTTTTTTTCTATCCAGCCTGGACACACGGCCAAGTATCTGACCTGTTCTCAGTGTGGAGCTAGCAATCATCCATATGCAAACTTTTGTGGAAGCTGTGGTGTGTTTCTGGAAGGTCCACCACGAGCGTCCACCTGCAGCACGCGGCTGAGTGCACGAGACAGCACGCTGGAACCTGAACAGGTATAACACAAAGAACTGATTCAATGAAATTATACATGATAATGGAGGAAATTGAGGCATGATCTCTCTCTCTCTCTCTCTCTCTAGAGTTCATCTACATGTCAGACTCCTGCAGCAAGTGTGACAGGGTGTGTGGATGCCCAGACCCAGACCACTGGCCTCTTCTACCCCAGCAGCGCTGGGCTGCAAAAGCGGAGCCAGCAAAGAGAGGCGGAGCTTAACAGACAGGGGCAGATGAGTGACAGGAAGCCTTTGCTCACGGCTATCAGCCCCGGACGAGGTAACATGCACGATCAGGTATAACTGTGTGTTAAGAATCGTGGACACACAGTAGGATTTGTTGCCCCAACCCCATTGATCCTACCCTAATAGATATTTTACAGTTTTTGATATGATATACAGTAAGTGTACATGTACACTTATGTCTAATGCATTGTGTGTGTAGGTTTCTGGAGGAAGCAGCTGGATCACATCTGTGCCCACCTGCGCAGTTACACGCAAAACAACAGCGAGTTCAGAGCTCTGATTGGAGAACCGCGAATGGGCAGGGTGAGCACCAAGCGCAACGCTGCGTATACAATCTGCTTTCTTAGAGCTTTATTTTCTAGGGGTTTCTCAGCAAAATATATCTAGTCCCCGACTTACAAACAAGTTCCGTTCGTAAGTTGGATTCGTTCGTAAGTCCGACAAAGTGAGTCTCATACACCTTTGACACAAATATACAGCACAATGTAAAGCATAAAAAAACAAATAAACAGGATTGGTGTTTGGTTCCACATTATACTCCAAATCACGAGGGGATCCCAGTGACGCAGCGGGGTCAGCTGACCTCGTTTAAAGGAAGACGTCAGGGGGAGGACAATGCTACATGGTGTTTACTGCGTGCTTGAACAGGAGCTATTTTGTCTCAGAGCTGTATTGGACTGTGAACATACAATATACTGGACTTTGAACATTTTATATTTCACTTACACACTGAAAATATTGTATATAAGATATTCGTATCTGGTGCATTGCAGTGTCTATTTTTTTTTACAATACACATGAGCTACTTCTGTGATTTGTTCGCATCAACAAATGTCCGTACATCCGCGGTCCGTTCATATCTACAGAAATTCATAAGTCGGGGAATTACTGTACAAACCTGAAGAATTTACACATCAAAGCATGAACCAGTGTAACCAGTTTTGACTCTTTTCTTACACCAGCATGTCATGAAGAGATTTATAACTTTTATACCAAAGCAATTCGCGCTGATGCACTTTTTCTATTTGTAGTTACATTTAATGCTGCAGAATGTCCATCCTTTTGTCCGGTTATAAAATCCTACTTGATCCAGCACATGTGTTTATTTTTTATATCACCCGTGGACATTTATGTGCATACGGGTTTTCCAGCTGATCTCCGCTGTGATCGAAGAAGACAGCTATGAAGTCAGCCTGCGCGTTAACTTCATCTTGGCGTCTCCAGACAGATCCGGGGTAACTACACACTGTGGTTCTCTGTATGTACCTTAAGTTAGACCGATAAAAAAAAAAAGATGTATAACATTGTCTTTGCACATTGTAAGCAAAAGTTAGTGTCACCAAGGATTCCAAAATATTCCACATGCTGTATGTGTGTGTGTAGGCATCTCCAGCAGCAGAACTGAACAGATCATTGAACGAGAAACTCAACCTCAGCGATGTTACTGAGGGGAGGACCAAGCTAACAACCAGCCAGACCAGCCTAAACGCATGTACGTACATTAACTGTTATACATATGAACTGTATATATGAATATATGAATATGTTGAGTATATAATCTAACCTCACAGTAGTTGTTAGTCTTTCAGGTGCTCCCTGAAGGGGGTTGCCACAGCAGACCATCCGATCCACACACAACTTGGTACAGGGATTTTTTTGTTTTGTTTTTTACGCCAGATGGCCTTTCTGATGCAACACTTCCATTTTATCCGGGCATGGGACCGACATTGCATCCAGTGCCTGGGGTTTGGGCTTTGGGTGGGAATTCAGTTCACTCACTCATCTTCTATACCGCTTTATCCTGTATTCAGGGTCGCGGGGACCTGGAGCCTATCCCAGGAGGCTTAGGGCACAAGGCAGGGCACACCCTGGACATGGTGCCAATCCATACATACACACACACATACACTCACACACTCATTCACACACTACAGGCAATTTGGGAACGCCAATTAGCCTAACCTCCATATCTTTGGACTATGGGAGGAAACCGGAGTACCTGGAGGAAACCCACCAAACAGAAGGAGAACATGCAAACTCCATGCACACAGAGACGGAAATCGAGCCTGGCCGGGAATCGAACACAGACCCTGGAGGTGCAAGGTGATACTGCTAAATATTACACCACCGTGCCGCCGGAATTCAATTCAATTCGATTACATTTTATTTGTTTGGTCATTGTCGCAAAGCAGCTTTACAGAATCAAAAGGAAAAATTATGGAAATATGGTATATATGAAATTCCAGAAAATATGTATAAATATGAATTGTCAGATTGTCCCTGAATTGAATCCGGGTCTTCTGCGTGGCAGGAGAGAGATCTATTGTACCAAAGAGGCAGCAATGCCCTAATAACCTAACCGGATGCTAATTATGCTCCTTTGTTATAGTGCATGTTAGCACAATGATAGTGAAAAAAAATACTACATCATTGTCATTTCGGATGGCTGAAGCACTTTAGCACGGCAACATTTTTCAGGATTTTCAATCACTTGTCCACAGATAGTCGTTTATTATTAATCATTTAATATCTATTTGTCTTACATGTAGTGGCACGTGGCTTACTGGTTAGCACTGTCGTTCTTCACCTCCAGGTTCTGGGTTCGATTCACACCTCTGGTCTGTGTGCATGGAGATTGCATGTTCTACCCGTGCTTGGTGGGTTTCCCACAGGTACATCGGTTTCCTCCCACAGTCCAAAAACATGCAGATTCGGTTAACTGGCATTCCCAAATTGCCCGTAGTGTGTGAGTGTGTGTGTGCGCCCTGTGATGGATTGGCAGCATGTCCAGGGCGTACCCCACCTCTTGCCCAAAGAGTCCTGAAATACGCTCCAGGCCCTGTATACAGGATAAAGCAGTATAGAAGATGACGATCTTACATATAATACACTCAAAGAGTTAACTGACTGAAATAGCTAAGGCTAGCTAGCACTGACCACTTCACACAGAAAATGAATACTGGCAAACTTTGTAGAAGCATACAGAAAATGTTTAGCTAATTTCTTACTAATGTGTTTGTGTGAGCAGTGAGTGAGACCACAGCATTTGGACTGAGTGCTAGGAACCGGATGAAGAGCTCCACGTCAGCCACAGCTGAGCGACAGCTTGTTAGTACACCTCTCTCTCTCTCTCTTCTCTCTCTCTCTCTAATACTTACATTAACTCTTAGACTTGCATCAAAACACTTCAGTTGTCATGAAAAGTATTAAGACAACATATGCCATGTATCCTAGTTCCCACTGTGCACAAATCATGTGGTGAATAATGAGTTCTAGTCTATCTGGCTGAAGAGTTGGGATAATGAACTGGAAAACTAACTATGTGACATTTATGACATTTGGAAGACACCCCTAACCAGAGCGACTTATATATTTTCATCTCATTATACATCTGAGCAGTTAAGGGTTAATGGCTTTGTTCAAGAGCCCAACAGTGGTGATGGAATGTTGTGAAGAAGACGACTTCATACAAAGTGTTGCATAATATTATCTTGATTGTCGTTAAAACATTGTACGTTCTTTTGGCCACCGCTGTACATAGATATTGTTTTCCACAGCACTCCAAAGACAGCCTGTTACTGAGGGAGGTGGGGCCAGAGGGGCGTGGCCGAATCGCAGTGGTGGAGCAGCTCTTGGATGAGGCAAGAATCCTAATCGCACCACTCTGAACCCACAGCAAATTCTACAAACACATTGGTTCTTCTTCTTCATTGTTTAACGGCGGTTACATTACCGCCAACTCATTCTCCCTCATCTTCCCAGCCACTTAAAGCCGATTTTCCAGTCCAGCCTTAAAATAAAAAATCTTCTCTGATCTTGTCTTGTTCCACCCACTCTTTCCTCTCGACACGTTTCCTCTCAGTACCTCGCTCTACGTCTTTAGTTGGAGTTCTGTAAGTTACATTCTCTCCTCAGCTTCCCTGTCCTTTAAAGCCATCTTTCCAGTCCAGTCTTCCTCTGTGACTCCCTATACTGCAAGACTTCTACTTCTACCTTCTACTCTCCCTAATCCTTGGAGCGGTGCCACTATATCCATCCTCATCGGTTCTCCTTACATCTTCTTTAATCTTTTATTATCTTTGTTTAATGATTGAAGCATATGATTGTTAGCGTGTTAACACTTCAGGGTGCCAACCCATCATGCCTGGACAGTGACGAGCGCCCACCTTTGGTTGCCGCTGTGCTAAACGGACACCACGATGTCATTCCTATGCTGGTGCAGAAAGGGGCAGATGTCGACCAGCTTTCAGGGCAGTGAGTATCTGATCCTGTTGCTAGCTCCATGATAAGAATATTGATGATGATGGTGATGATGATGATATAATCAACAGATATAGCTATCTAGAGCACTAAACATACAGACACACCTGATGACTGTTACACTCCTGGTGTTGACATTAATTTGTAGCACAATATGTTTTTTTAGTTTGCCAGTAATTATCTCTTGTAAAAAAACTAGTGTTTTTAGCAAGCATGAGAAAGTTCCCATCATGTCATCTATCACACACAGGCCTACTAATGAAATATTGAGTAATTTTATAAATATGGCTGTGCAGGTTGAATAACAGCGCCCTGCACGAGGCTGCAGCTTTGGGGACTGAGGGGTTAAGAAGTGCGGAGATTCTTCTCGGGTGAGAATTTAAAATCATCATACCATATTGTCATACTTTTCTGTTTGGAAAAAATGTGATGTCATAAATCAAGGGAAGCTTTATGCAAAGTGTGTTCAAGTCTAAGCATTACTGGTCAATGAAAACCACAAGCACAGTACGATGATGAGACTCTTGCTCGGAGCCTGCTGCAGTCGTTCCCGTGAACATTCAACGAGTGGAATAGTGATGGGTCGTTCATGAACGATTCGTTCTTTTTGAACAAATCTTTAACGTGACTCAGAAGAATGAGTAGTCTTGGAGAGTGATACTGGGCGCGCATGCGCAAATTGTTGCAAAACCTCCGTAGGTTATGCACAGGAAACAGAAATTAGTGATTCTTTCTTAACGACTCTTCAAGTCCCGAGTCGTTCGTTCTTTTGTCACATCACTCCAATAGACGCTATGCGGTGCAATAGATTCAAAAGAATGAACGACTCAGACTGGAAGATATTAGAGGTGAGCTGCTCATT
>JAQMYK010000023.1:38443839-38463744 GCA_030014345.1 Clarias buthupogon
AATCGTTCATTAATCGTAATCGAGTTAAAATGTTCAATTAATCGAGATTTAGATTTTAGGCCAAATCGCCCAGCCCTAAGTCAGACCCCGAGCTACACTCTCTCACCACGATAGCTCACCAGCCGTGCCTGATTCCGCAGCTCTGCTTCTTCACATACCTAAAGGGGGGAGGACGCCTAACTAGTGAGCTTCGGTGTGAGCTCAGGAGCGATATCAATTTGGGTGCACGCCCATCACAGGTGCACGCCGTGACACTCTGTAAGTAAGCAACGCTAGCGGGCATAACTAGGTTATGTTTAGGAAAATGGTATCGGATCGGTACGTGGACTCAAATACTTGCCGATTCCGATGCCAGATTTTTTTGTGGTATCGGCAGCATTTCCGATACCAGTATCGGAATCGGAACAACCCTAATAGTAAATAATGAAAAAAACACTTTTGGAGTATATTTTACGTCTTATTTCAGTGTGAATAAGGTTTAATTTGTGTGCGTGGGTGTGTTTGTTGGAGAACAATTCGTTAAAAAAATAAATAGATTAAAAAAAATTTAAATCATAAATTAAAACGTTCGCCTAGACAAATAAATAAATCTAAATAAATCTGTGTGCACGCACGTGTGTGCTTGAAAAATTTTTTGCAAAAAAATCTGATCCTAAATTAAATTTTAAAAACTCTTTTTTTTTTTTTTTAAAGTATTTTTCTTACTTATGTTTATATATAGTTAATTTATCACGGTAATGCAAAAATAAATAATTAAATAAAAATACTCTGAGCTTTAAAAGTTTGTCAAAATACGAGAAGTAGAATAAACATAAAATACCTGCTGCCAGGTGAGGCGCATCCTTTCGAAGCTCTCCTTGCCGTCGTCAGAACAGTCCGAGCAGATGAACTTAAAGAAGTTGTCACCTTTCAGGTAGCTGGGCTGCTCTCCGTGAAGCTGGGCTGCACCATGTGAAACAGAAAACTCAGGACTAACAGTTTTTTGGAGTGTTTTTTATTGAAGAATTAATTTTTACATATAAAATATATATATATTTTTTTTAAAGAGTCACATGTCCGATCGCTCTGTCTGAGGCTCTCTCACCAGCAGGGATCCACTTGCGGCACTTCTCGCAGTAGAAGGCCAGGTCCTCGCTCCAGGTGCCCTCTGTGTCCTCGCCCGGGTCGCTGGTGAGCGAGTCTCCGCTCTGGTCATGTGAGAGATCGACGGATGCCTGGTCCTCCGATTCGACGATGAGGAGAGTCTCGCCCTCCACCTCGCCTTCCTCCAGGCCATCGGACGCTGACGTGCACATCGCCTCCTCATCCTGTCCCATCATGCCGCGCTTCTCCAGCCCCTCCATTTTTGCGTCTGTGGACAGACGAGCAAATCAGGATAATCAAGAAGAGCCAATCAAATAACGTTGAAGGTGATGACATCAAACGTGTGTGTTGCAATTCATATCATAAGCAGGGCGCAACCAGTGCGACGGCTTTCCTGTCTGGTTTGGAAACTTTCCGTTTAAACTACCTACTCAGGGTGAACCCTGCCGGCTCCCGACTGCCTCGGCAGCTTCCTGGTGTGCCACGAGCTCTCTGGTCAGGCGTATCTGCTCCTCGAGCGCTCGCTGGTTCTCAAGCTTTCTCTGCACACGCTCCAGGTCTCGCACCACTCCCTCTCGCAGCCTCTGTCGGAAAAACAAAGACATCTATATGAATTTTTAAAAAATGTGTTACTTTGGTCAGAACTCACTCTTTCAATGATTTCTTTACATTTCATACATTGGAGGACCAGAAACCAGTCTGAAAAAAAAAAAATTTAATGAAACTTTTCCAGTCCTTTGGTACTTGTCTGAAAGTTTAACCTGCAAGTGAAATCAAAATGTTGACGTTATGAGCAGTTATGTGCCGGATTTAATAATATACTTTAAAATAAACCACTATTAATAAGATACTTGCTCAATGTTATCAAACACCTATAGATATTAATTAGAAAAACTAAACTGTATATTTTTACTGGGATTAGTTCATATTTTCACTTTGGCTGAAATAACAGCGCTGAAGTGGTCTAAGTGGTATCACCTGTTATTCACTCTCCGATTACCGAACAGGGAGTACATTTATTTGGCTGATGATGAAAGAAGTACAACGTAGAGTAAACAAGGCGTAAGATACCACAACCTTATAGAATGTGATTTCTTAGTATTAATAAGTCAGACAGAGAGTTCTGCTGTACACTGATATTAAAATAAATCCAGACTGATCTCAAACCTGTCTCTCCCCAGCTGTCCTGATATACAGTAACTCATTAGGTAAGTGTTAAACCCTCAGCTCATGTCTGTAGGAATGATGACTCTACCTGGCTCTATAGGTGATACCTGGGGCGTGGCTTGTACACACACTGCGTGACCTGTGTATGACCCCCCCCCCCTTGTTTTAACGGTTAAATAACCACCAACACGGTGTCAAGTGTATACATACACTGCGGGTTATATCAGTTTGTCGCACCCAAGCGTCATTACTGTTTTAAATCTTATGAAATGCACATTTTAACCTGGAGCTCCGCGTGCCCTTCTCCTTTATGTTAGCTACTTAGCTATAAACATGAACACAGTTAGCCGCTAGCCGGCTCTGCTAACCCCTGTGCCGGTACCTGTCTGTCCCAGTTCTGCTTTATGTGCACTCCCGCCACAGTGCCCACAGTCAGCGCCACGGACACCCCGAGCACCACTTTAGAGGCTGTAGACATCGCTAAAGGACATTACGGAGCAGGACAGAGCCTGGCGTCTTCTTCTGCTGCTGCTTCTGGTGCTGATAACGCTGCTGCGTCTTCTTCTTCTGGAAGTGTATGTTGGTTCGACAAATAGAGTAAAGGTGCATTACCGCCACCTCCTGGAAGGGAGGATATAATAATAATCAGAATTTCTCATAGTACTGTATCAATTAAGTTAAATTCACATTTTTATTTGTCACATACACAGTATGATATGAAACGATTTATTTGAAGAGTTTTCAAATAAGAATATAAAATATGAAATAAGAGATTTTTTATAAATATAGAAAAATAATTATTCATTACATTATGTACAAATAATAATTTGCAAAAGTTAAGTGCAGCCTCTATTCATCACATATGTTACTGCACAGTGAAATTCTTTATTCTTTGCATACCCCAGCTTCTTGTTAGTTGTAGGCTGTGGTCAGAGCGCAGGGTCAGCTATTATACGGCGCCCCTGGTGCAGAAAGGGTTATCGTCCTTGCTTAAGGGCCCAAGAGAGGCAAACCTGTGTGGAGCTGGGGCTCGAACTGCCGACCTTCCGATCAGTAACTCAGAGTCTTAACACACTGAGTCAACATATGTATATACAGATGGGCTCAAAAAATGTATACTCACTATAACAGATGTTATGTGGGTGTGTGTATGTATGTAAATATTTTATTTTTATTTTATAGAACTTTATTAATCCCAGAGGGAAATTGCTCAATTTTCACATATCCCAATTAGGAAACTGGGGTCAGAGCGCAGGGTCAGCCAGCTTTACGGAGCAGCGCCTGGAGCAGATAGGGTTAAGGGCCTTGCTCAAGGGCTCAACAGGTTTCAACATACCAAGATATTTTTTCAATAATTTCATGCTCCCAACTTTGTGGGAACAGTTTGGGGACAGGTTGGGGACGGTCCCTTCCTGTTCCAACATGACTGTGCACCAGTGTAGAAAGCAAGGTCCATAAAGACATGGATGAGCGAGTTTGGTGTGTAAGAACTTATCTGGCCCGCACAGAGTCCTGACCTCAACCCGATAGAACACCTTTGGGATGAATTAGAGCAGAGACTGCAAGCCAGGCCTTCTCGTCCAACGTCTGAGCCCATAAATGCACTTTTGGAAGAATGGACAAAAATTCCCATAAACACAGTCCAAATAAAAAAAATAACAATCAGAAAAGTGTGGTATGCATTTGTATTCAGCCCCCTTTACTCTTAAATTAAGCCTTTATTTGTGAACATATACATTACTCCACAGAAAATTCTTTCTTCCCATATCCCAGCATAACTGGGCATAGAGCACAGGGTGAGTACTTCCCCCATGGAGCAGATGGGGTTAATACAGATGTTCTGTATAGCCCTCAGATGTTAGAGAACATTAATGAACAAATAGCATCATGAAGCCAAAGGAACACAACGGACAGGTTCGGGAGAAAGGCAAGAAGAAAGCCACCTGTAAAAGAAAGCCATAAGAAGTCCTGACAAGCCATGTTGGGGACACAGCAAACATGTTGAAGATGCTGCTCTGGTTAGAGGAGATCAAAATGACACTTTTTGGCCTAAATGCAAAACGCTATGTGTGGTGGAGAACCAACACTGTGCATGGGTGGTGGCAGTACTGTAGTTAACATTCACGCAATCTGTCACGTGATGTTCTCTGTGTGAGGTAAACGGCGACTCGCAATTGCAGCTATTATTAGTAAACTCACGCAACGCCAGGAAAATGCCAGTTTAACAATTTATGTCTTCATGATAAAAAGTGTAAGGGGTGGCTTGATCAGAACCCGGGACGTGCAAAATGTACAATACGCCATAAAAACGTTCGACATTTCGAACATCTGAGAGGCGGTGCTGTCCAGCCATGCTAAAGGGGCAAAGCACCATTCTGCTGCTGCAGCTCCTAACCCGATAACTGGCTTTTTCACCCGTGTGACTGATGTGACACCCACTCCCGAATGCAGTACTGTAAAACAAGGTACCGTTTCGAGTGCTGTATCCAGAAACTAAACCCTGACTGCAGAGGTACTGTGGGGGGCTAATTCGCACTATTCCTACAAGTCTTGTGAAAACACACGCCAGCTTTTTCTCAAGTGCTCATATTTATGTACTTTTGGACTGGCTTCTTATTTTAAGAAACTGACGTTGGCAGATGTATTAAAGTAAAGCATCGATTTTATGCTATTTGATGAAATCCTGAAACACTATTTATTACAGTCTAAACAGTTAGACATACACGTCAGGCTATGGAACGTGTCCAAGCTGAAGACTCAGAGTTCATGGGCCGTTCATCGGTTCAAGACATGACGGCTGAGAAAATGAATAACTTGCTTCCATAGTCTGGTCCAAATCTCAATGGACAGACCGAACGTAAATTGGAAAGTATTCAAAATACTTCAGAAGCAAGTGCAGAATGATGTGGGAAAGTCACGAATTAACATAGTTTCATGTGGGATTTTTTTATTTTCTTTTTTTTAATTAAGCGACACCTGGCGGCACCGTGGTGTAGTGGTTAGCACTGTTGCCTAGCACCTCCAGGGTCTGGGTTCGATTCCCAGCCAGGTTCAATTCCTGGCTCTGTGTGCATGGAGTTTGCATGTTCTGTGCTTGGTGGGTTTCCTCCGGGTACTCTGGTTTCCTTCCACAGTCCAAAGATATGTAGGTTAGGTTGATTGGTGTTCCCAAATTGCCTGTAGTGTGAGATTGTGTGTATGTGTGCGATGGATTGGCACCCCGTCCAGGGTGTACCCCGCCTCGTGCCCTAATCCTTCTGGGATAGGCTCCAGGTCCACGTGACCCTGAATACAGGATAAAGAGGTATAGAAGATGAGTGAGTGAATAAGCGACATCTACTGACCAGAACGCAAAGTTTTTTTTTTGCCAACCACATTAACTGAGGGAGGTGCTGTTTACTAGTTTACTGTTACTGTGGAGATTATTTTATCGGTTTGTTTCTTGTAGTTTAGTAAATTTATTAATAGTTAATTTTTAAAAAAACATTTATGTTGTTTTTAGCTCAAAAAAAATTTTGTAAATTTAATTTGGCTTGTAAATTTGTGAAATAAACTGAAGAATTAAACTGAAGAATAAAATCACTTAATTAAAATTTTTAACAGGCCACATGGGACGATTTCTGAAGGAAAATCAGATTTTAATCAGATTTTACCCTTTCAGTTATATAATGTTGTGTCTATTAAAATATTTTACAAAATCTGCAAAAAAACAACAACCCACATTATACCTCCATAATAGTTGTATCCACAGTGTAAAGATGAGATACACAGCAGGATGTGTGAAGCTCGCATGTAAATACTACACTGTTTTATATATGGGGGACTTGAACATCCATAGAGTGTGATCCTGAGCAGCAGGTTCAGTGCTCTCACCACTGTTGTCTGGGTTCGGGTCACAGTCACTACCACCCAGACTGTGTCAGTGGTCTTTATCAGTAACGTCACCAGGTTAATGCTGACACAACCGCAAAGCTCTGCTGGACTCGCTCCAGATGTTGCACATACTTGTTCAAGCTTTAGGCTCCTCTTTAGGTTAAGTTCAGAAAATTTGAACCCAAAACCACATGAATGGACATCATACTGTATGAGACAATGGGAACAAAGGAATGTATTTCCCAAGTGTGGGAATGTGGTAAAGATTCTTCTTGTCTTATCACATGGGCAGGCAAGCGTCGAAAGAGGTTTTTCAGTAAACAAAGAATTAATAGTTGAGAATCGGAGGGAACAATCTCTGGTAGCTCAGAGGCTCATGGTTGACCACGTCAGGTCTGTAGGAGGCGTAACCAAGGTGGAAATCACACAATTATTTATTCTTTTGTTTAACATTGTTGCTTCCCATTGATTTATGTTAATTATCTTCCATGGACTTACGTTAATCCATTTTTAAATGGTTCTCAAGGTTTGATGTATTATTTTATGTCACTGTGTTACTGTGTGCAAGCGTTATTTAAATAAACGGTTATTTTGTATTCTAAACTACGAAGCTTGTCATTTATTTTAGTAAAACAGATTTTTCTTCTTATTTAACATGTATACATAGACAAAACATTAGGTCATGAATATGTACAGAAAAGTCATGGAATTCAATTAGCAAAAAATGTGTATGAATCCTGGGTGGTGCAATGTCCTCCATGTCACACTGAGGTGCACGTGTTAGCGCTTTTTGATCTTTTCGATGGTGCTCAGTGCATTTGTGCTTACCCGGCTGTTGTAGTCTTTAGCTCACACGCCCAACTTGTTCTACGACGGGGAAGGGTCCTTGTCTATACGCCGAGAACTTACATACGGCCCTGGAGAGGCATACAGTAGCAGCACTCGGTCACGAACCTGGAAGCTGCACTGGCCGGTCTTGGGCGAGAGTCTTCCATTGGTTCAGCTGGTACGAGTTATTTAACCCTAACTGATGCATTGAGGAGCTTCCCATTTCTTACAAACCCATGTTAGAAGACATACAGTGCATATACAGTAGAAAAGAATGTTTTTGTGTTTTATCCAGCTGTATTTATTTGGATAAAACAAAAACTGTCTGTCTTTATTCCAGGCTGTAAGGCAACAAAATGTGATTATTATAAAGGGGGTGATGCTTTTCTATACCCACTGTACCCTGTGGGCGTGGCAAAGATGTTACTTTATTTCAGAATGAGCAAATTGTCCTGCAAATATTGTCCTGCATCAAGCAAAGAAAATAACTATGCAGATTGCTTAAATAAGAACAACCCAACTTGGGACCCAAGTTGGGACAGTGGCAATAGAAATTGGCAATAAAACCAAAAAAGATGTCAGCTGGACTATAATGAAAATATTACCATGTGAATTTAATTGATTGTTCAAAACATGCATGCATTTCAAATCTGGTGGCTGCAACAATCTCTGAAAAAGTTGGGACAGCTGATTTTTTAATCAATATATAACATCACTATTTCTGTTACACTTTTTAAGTGTTTGAACACTAAAGCAACCAGTTGGTCAATTTTAGCTTCCCCCATTCTTCCTTTATGCAGGTCTTCAGCTATGTAATTGTACACTTCATAATGTACTTTATAAGGCGATTTGGTGCTGTCCTGCTTAAATATTAAAGGATGTCTTTGGAAACGTTATTTGTTGCTCCAAAAAGAACATATTTTTCTGCATTAATTGTGGCCTCATAGATATGTAATTTACTTATGCCACTAGTACACCCTCATACCATGACTACACTGGATTGTGGACCTGATAACAGCTTGGATGGTCATTTTTCCTCTTTGATCCAGAGAACATGACTGTTAGCTGAAAAATGTACTCATCAGACCACAAAACACTTTGTGCTGCTCTCCATCACAGGTTAGACAAAGCCCAGAAAACTTGCATTTGTAAATGCAGCGACACATGGAGTTAGTGGAAAAGGGTTTATCAAAGTGTTCCCGAGCCCACATAATGATATCCACTACAGAAGCATGATGGTTTTTCAGACGGTGATGTCTGAGTCCTTTGAGATTTGACAGGTTGCCTTGAATTTCTTCTGTGTACTTACATTGGGGAATATTATCCCTAATTGATGCTTCTTTGAAACTACTAATTGTATCACTAGTTCAACCTAGAGGTGATAAAAGTATAAACTAATTGTTCTGCATCGTTTAGTGACAATATTTTCTTTATGTTGGCAATATTTCTGAGGTGAAAATAATGGTAATATTATTTACATATGCTTCAAATGATAGACTGAAGTCTATAATCACACCGAGGTCTTTTACTGTTGTACTTGATGGAACAGAAAGGTTATTTGAAGTTTCATTTAGCTGCATGTGGTCCTATGACTAGAACTTCTGTCTTATCAGGATTAAGCAGAAGGAAATTAATTAGGTCTCCAGTCTCTTATGTCCCTCACAGAATTCTTGTTTTGTTTTTAGCCAAGCTTCTGATTTTTGTTGTTGTTGCTAGTTTTGCTCATTTTATTACAAAAAAACAGAGAACTCCTGTAAATTCATCTCTAAGATCTAACAGTTCTGTTACCTAAACACAGACTACTGTACACACACACACTCACTGGCCACTTTATTAGGAACACTATACTTGAGTAGCACCTTAAATACAGTTCTGCTTGCTATAGCGTCATCTTTGCTGGATTTTTAAAAACCTGAATCATCTCATACTAAATAATTATGTGGGGAAAGAGACAAAGAAATAGATCTTGAATTAAAGAGGTGGTGAGTGATGTGTTTAGAGAACCAAGTGGTGTGGTTTTTGGTTCTCTTCCTAGCTGTAGATGTGTGTTTGTTTTCTCTGATGAAGCACACTGAATTTAAAACGAAACACTCAAGATATGAGCAAAGTTGAGACTTTAATTCAGCCTTAATTCAAAAGCATGGCATTAACCAATCAGCCATTTGCATATGTATATACATACATATTAAGGGGGCTCATAAATAATGGAACAAACTAACAATTACAAACATAAGGATCGTTGTTAATACTTGGATGAAAATCCTTTGCAGTCAGTGACCGACTGGAGTTTGAGTGTTTGAGGCCTTTACTACAGCTGTCTTTAGCTGCTGCCTGTTTGTGAGTCTTTCTGGCTTCAGTCTTGTCTACAGTAAGTAAAAAGCATGCTCTATTGGGTTAAGATCAGGCGACTGACTTGGCCAGTGAAGAATATCCCACTTCTATTTCTTAGGTAGTATTCACATGTATCCGTGTGATCGTATGACCCGTAATGTTTTCTTTTCTCAGGGTAACAACTTAAGCTTTCACTTTTTAATATGTATAATATATTAATGTGTGTTACTGTACCTACTTCAGTATTCCCTACTGCTGCACTTCACTGTGCTGCTATTGGGGTTGTAGAGAAAAACACAATTTATTGAGAGATTTATTTCTGGTGTGTGCACTGACCACACTGCCTAACATATGATACCAGTAGGACAGCGTGACATGTCTCACACACCTACGCACAAACACGTAAGCAAGTTCCACACACTGGTATTCAAGGACCTCTAGTGGCTGGAATGATTTCATACAAAACCACTTCCTTGTGTGTGTGTGTGTGAGTGAGTGAGGCCAAGTGCACCACAAGCAGTCCTGCTGAGTAAATCCAATTAGTAATTGGATTATATTCCAACTCTGTTCCATCTATTATAATTCATTCCATCATTCATTCACTTGCTCACAGAATCAGCAGAATCATTCACAATCACTTGTTCATAAACTAGCTCACGCATTCAACCTGTCACTCACTTACACATTCATTCATGTACTGTTTTATATATTGAAAGAAAATGCATATCTATTCATTTATTCATTCATTCTCTCCTAAATTTGTAATGACTCACTTTCACGTCATTCGGTCTGACCACCTTTTTAATGTCACACATTCACTCAAATATTCATTTATTCTACCATAATTACAGAACAACATTAACTCTTAAAATCATTCATGCCTTCATTTACTCACTTGCATGTATTTCACTTTACACAGACCAGCACTTAATCCACTTCTTCACTTCCTGTTCAACACCTTCAACACCTCACCAACTGTCTCATTCAGACTCGCTCATTCACTCGTTCAACCCATGTGTATTCAGTAACACACCTTTCATTTATTTCAATACTCATCTATTTCACATTCAGCTAAGCCTTCTCACAACTTCACACCATATTAATTACCTGATACCGTCATCCATTTATCAGTTCACTCACTCATTCACCCACTCACTCTTTCATCCTCAAACACTGCTGATAATTCACTTTTTTCATTTTCCACCATTCACTCATTCATTTACCCACACACAGCTGCCACGTCTATTTCAGCCATTTCTTTACTCTAATAAGTCTAATGTATTTACCTTAAAGGGTACTTTTTAGCCATTTTTACATTCAGATCCCTCTGCAAAGATTTTTTAAATATTGGCCGGGGTTTAAACAAACCAGTTAAACAAGCCATTTTTCTCGCACTGTGATTGTGACCTCATATAAGGAGATACCCCTCCCCTGGCTTGTTGCTCAGCTCTACTGTTCTCTGAATAAGCGTGATTAAACAGTATGTCATTTACATAGACACCAAATAGGCATGTTCGTAAGAGAAGTGTAATATTAATGTGAGATATAATTTTTTTTTTAATCTATGGGTTATCTCAGCTATAGCATTAACACAGACACACTTTGGGTGAGCTCTGAGATCTGTGTTAAATGGAGTCTTTTAAAAATTTTTTCTTTATTGAGTCTTTTAAATTGTCAATGTTATATTCCCTCAGTGACTTATCTATCATTCATGCATTCACGTCACAGTGAAGCCATAGAGTCACTGCTCCCATTAAAACCGGACCAAGAGCAAAATTTGAAAATCCCGAGCCCTGGTTACTGTCTGTAGAGTTTTTGCATGTTTTTCGCAAGGATTTTTATATAGGAGTCCTATAAGGAGTCTTTGATGGTCAATTGCATTTTGTGAACTGCTCACACAACTAACAGGCTTGTGCACAGCAGGCCCACCCTACAACTAATCGTAACGTAATCATTTCCCCCTCAGTCATTCTCACTGATTTCCTCATTCAGCTTCACTTCTCGTATTGGCCCAACCTGCATTCACTCTCACTCATAAAACGGATCTCCCTGCTTGACAATGATTAACCTGTTTAAAGTGTTCCTGTATTTACTTTCGTTTCTTCACAAACCGTGTTTGTATGACGCCTAGGAGGCAAACAGTTGCATGGCACGTTTGTATATATATGTATGAATGTGTCTGGATATAGTCAAGAAAGTTTGGAACATTGTGACCAAAAGCATTTAAACAAAGCAAGCTGTCTTAATGACCTATAAACTTTGAACCTTTGGATGACAAACAGCAGGCTAGCAATCAGAATCCAGCATAGCTCAACAGTTCTTTCACATGTCACATGGTTACATTAAAGGTACAAAGAGAGAATAATAATAATCATATGATGAAAAATGCTTCAGCTATAAATGCCTTGGTATATTACCTCACATGGGTTGTGGGATTGAATAATGTCTGTAAACCATACAAGTAGCAAAGAAACTCCATAGTTTTATATAAAAATTTTTTTTTTTTACAGCAAAAGTGTTTGTTGTCTTTATTGCAGCCTTGACTAGATCCATCTTTAAATATGCCTAGAATTGAAATTTCTGGTTTTCAAAGAGACCAGAGTATTGATCAATGTGACAGTGGACTGTCCCAGGGAAAAATAGCTAGGGATCCTGAAATTCCCCTTTTTACAACCGGATTATAGTTCACTTTAAATAAAGGAAAAAAGAAGAAAAAAAACAGGACCTTGTCGATCTGGGCCTTCTGGAAGATATCTTCATGGTGTACGAAGATCTATTAAGAACAATTGTTTTGTTCTGTGCCTAGGTGAGATCATTCATTCAATCTTTATAGCTCTTACTCTGTCCAGGGTCATAGGAAACCTAGCAATCCATCATTGGGCATACACACATACACACTCACATACTACAGGCAATTTCGGGACACCAACAAGCCTAATCTTCCACTGTGAAAGGCCTGGGTTCAATTCTCACCCAATACCCAAACCTGAATGCAGTGGTGGTCCCAAGCCCGGATAAAATGGAAGGGTTGCGTCAGGAAGGGCATTCACCGTTAAGACCTATGCCATGTCCTGTGTGGATCGGTGACCCCTTGATGGAAGCAGCTGAAATACCGACAACACCTAGCCTACTCTGCATGTCTTTGTAGTGTGGGAGAAAACCAGAGTACCCAGAGGAAACCCACCTTGGTTAATCGGTCAGCTTAAAGCCACCAAAGTGTTTATTATTAAGATTAAATACACTATATGTACAAAAATGTTTGGATAAAACTTCTATGACATTGTGGAGTTGGTCCCCTCCATTTGCAGCTATAACAGCTTCCACTCTTACTGGAAGGCTGCCCACAAGATTTTGGAGTGTTTCTGTGGGAATTTGTTCTCATTCATGTTGTAGAGCATTTATGAATTCAGGCACTGATGTTGGTCGAGAAGGCCTGGATCGCAATCTCCGTTCCAGTTCATCCCGAAGGGGCTCGATGGGGTTGAGGTCAGGGCTCTGTGTTCCGGCCAATCAAGTTCTTCCACACAAAGCTCATCAAAACATGTCCTTATAGTCCTTGCTTTGTGCACTGGGACACAGTCATGTTGATATTGAAAAGGATCTTCACCAAACTGTTGCCACAAAGTTGCACAGAAGCATAGCATTGTCCAAGATGTCTTGGTATGTTGAAGCATTAAGATTGCCCTTCACTGGGGATAAGGGGCCTGATTGAAACACCTGAATTAACAGGTTTGGTTAAATACTTTTGTCCAGCTTGCACCACACTTTATTTTGCACTTCAAACGTATTAATAAAGTTAATCAGTGTGTATTTACTTCTTGCACATGCATGTGTAGATAGGAATATCTCTCAGTTTTGACCTTGAGCAGACATTTGTGCTGTGGTAAAAATTTTAACTTTTATTAAAAATGGTTTCAGATAGTAAGGTCTAAGCACAGCAGTAAATATCTGCTTTAGTAATTATGTCATTGGAACTTGTGTGTGTGTGTGTGTGTGTGTGTGTGAAGCGACCATCGACCCTGACCCCTAAACTGATGACGAGTCTTTAGTGCTGGCGCTGCTCCCCCCCCCCCCCTCCAGCTGCCCCTCGAAAATTAAATCACGTAAAAATCTCTTTAAAAAACAACCAAACTCAGACCCTTTGAAGTAAAAAACATTATATTTGTTTTATATACAATATTCTACATTGTTGCAGTCCGTGCATATTCCGTTACATTTAAACAGGTTTTCGGTTAACGTTCTCCCAGACATTCCATCACCATTCATTGAACTGTGAGGACGCCCCGCCCCCTGCTTCCATGTTTTTTTTTCCTTTTCGCGTCGCGCGGACTTGCCCTAACCTGATTCGTTGAACGCGGATTGATTGACGCGGCGCTCAGCCAATGAGATCTCGATGAGTCTCCTAGCGTCCGGCCCACCCCGCGGGCGCGTTGCCAACTCACAGAAAGTGCCACGACTCCAGAGTCAGCTCAGCGGCTGTTCCGAGTCAGTGAGAAAAGCGTCGGAGTTCGGGTAAGCTTCGCGTAATTCTATCTCCACTTGTTCCAAATGTAGCGTTTTAAATGTTGTTACAAGATATGAAAAGTTTCTTGTAACTCGTGTTTGTTACAATGTATCGCTGTGAATTCTCACTGTTCAGTTCTTTCGGGAATCTGCCTCCTCCTGCCTTCCGACTTTCCCCCCCTTTTCCCTCTCTCTTTAAAAGTAACTTTCTTATCTTTTTCTCAAATATGCTAAATGAAATATCTCACCACGTCTATGAAAGTTTTTAAAAAACTTTTTGTACTTTTTGAGCTGTTTGGTGTTTGTGCTCAAGAAAGCGTGAAAAAAAGTAAACTTGGCCCAAACGCTTTCTTTTTCTTTATCAACCTCTTAGTGGTGTTTTTATTTAATTTTATTTATCTTTCTCCTTCTTTCTGACGTTTTCATCTCAGTTTAATGTGCAATCTCAGGCTTTTTATAGATTTTTTTTTCTCCCAAACTTTGTTGAGAAGTTCCTCACATCCATTTGTACACGTTTCACTATCTAGAAATGGAAACTGTGCCCCCTTTCATCAGCAAGTCATCAGGCTGCTCATTGGAAAGGAGTCAAAAGGCAAAGGATGTTTGTGTGTGTGTATGTTTGGTAGTTTATCTTTTTCAGACTTAAATTTTTTTTTGGGTAAGATATTAAAATAAGACAATATTTTGCCAATCTCTATCATGCACATATTGATTGATCATGATCGCAACATCCATCCATCCATCATCTCTCCTTCGATCCATGTTTGTTTCATACTGAATAACTTTGCATTTCTTCTCCAGACTCTCGTTGCTAACTTTCGACCGGTCCGAAGAGTCTTAACCCGAAAAGAAGTGACTCGAACGTGTTAGCCCTCTGATAGCCCTCTGTCCGAGGTAAGACTTCACCTTACCGTTGACGTCACATCCACCGCATTGAATAGGAAATTCCAGACTGAAATCGTTCATTCCTCTCAACCAGTCCAAGACCTGTAAGAACCGTATGTTCTTGGGCCAGTCGGATACTGGAACGACAGCGTGCACACACTTTGTAATCAAAAACAAATTAATACGTAGGGGAAAAAATTAATAATTATACAGATTAAAATTAGAATGAGTGGAAAATACAGGAACCTCGAATAGATTTTTATAATATGAAATTTTTTATTTTTTTTTTTTTTCCGATAAAAGATTTTTTTAGGGTTTCTTCAAGTTATTGTCGTTTGGGAAAACGGTGGAATGCTGGAGAGTGTGTGTGTGTATCTATATATATCTATATATATATATATATATATATATATAATATTTACATACTCTCGTTTATGTATATATATATATATATATTTACATACACTCGTTTATGGTTATGTCATATAGTGTTGAGGAATGTCATTTACCTTGCATGTCCTTTCACCTGGACTTTTGTTTTCCTTTTGTTTTTTAAGTTTAAGACCAAAACGCAGCTCATCTTGTTGAAGAGAAACTTTGCTGTGACTCGTCATAGACTCGTTATCATTTGTTATACAAATCCCAAATCCCTGTTTCAGAAAAAGGACTAAAGACTGCTTCTTCTGAAGGTCTTCTTGTTGTATTATCGCTGTTTCTGGATTTTATTATTATTATTTTTTTTTTTGCACGACCTTGTGTTAACTCAAAGAGAATGAATGAATAAGAAGGACAGCAGAGGGATAGTATTGAGCTATAGTTTATAAGGTTTTTTTTCTCTTCTTTTTTTTATTGTTTTATTATTTTTAATTGTTAAAACACTCCTCAAAGCAACGTCTGGAACGTGGCTTGAGTCTCAACTGATGCGTTAAGTAAAAGAATCCTGAAACGGTGACGTTACACCCAGCACCTAAGTTTTGTAACTCCTAAAGCGATTGCAGATCCGAAATCATGCAGAGATGGAAAACAGACCAGCGCTGATGTGGTGTTTTCTTTTTTGCTTTTTCTTTTTTGGCCTAAGGACAGTTTAAATTGCGCGTTTGACTTTGACGTGAAAGTGGCTCGAGTTGCAGGTGATAAAGCTGTTTGGTGTAACTCTACACGCTTGAGGTGTAACTCTGCAACTCGCGGCTTGAGGTGCGCTCTGATATTTTTAGCAGAACTATGCAGTTCGGGGCGGTTCTGGATCGGAATGTAGCTTTAAGCGCTGTGACGTGTTTGTGTACGGCGGGCAGGGCGGTACAGGCACCGTTTCAGTGTTATGAATCATAACACTAACCCGAATGCGCTCGCAACTGGATTCTGATTTCATGCTCTGTGGGTATAGATGTGTATTTGTAGAACGTTCCTCATGCTGCCTCACTACTACCACCACCAGCTTGATTTATTGATCTAAGATGGTCCAGGTCCACGGAGTCTCATTGTTTCAGTCCATATTGTGACCTCACGTCATGTCCGGTTTCTATCTTGATGTAACCTGGCGTGAGGTCACAATGTGGCCTGAAACAGTGTGACAGAATGTCGCACCTTATATCAGGCCTCATTGTGGCCTCATGTCACATTACATCATATTAGAAACCTGAGCTTTATCTGACTTCCTGTGCTCACCGTAGTCTCGGAGTTTATTTGCTTTTGGTATTTTGGATTTAAACCTAACAGTGCGTCCAGTTGCACACGACTATTTTAGGCGGCTTTAATGAGACAGTTGTCATCGACGTCTGCCTAACCAGATGCTCTTTAGCAGGAAGACATTCACCGCAACGGTGCCAACAACTAATCTGACCACTTACGGTGTCTGAAAATAGGAGAGTGAATAAAAATATGGTACAAAATGGTCTCAGGAATAAACTCTTAAAGCTGTTGAAATTAACCTTGTGTGAAGGTGTGAAGGGGTTGCGATTTAAATCCCCAGATCGTCCCTGTACTGATTTGACACAAACTCGAAACCTGAAACTCGCGCTTAATAAGAATGAGATCCGTTTCTGTTTTTTTTTTCACACATCTGCTACTAGATACACACCAGCATATCCAGGTTAACCTAATCCCAAAGTACACTTTTCAAGCCGTTTTTATTTACGCTTATCTCTGTATCCACCCCAGTGAAGACGAGCATTTGGAACCTGTTAGGTTTAAAAAAAAATTTTTTTTTTTTATTTTAAGGCAAAATCTTAACATTGCACAAAAATGAATGGGTAATGAAGAAAGAAAGCAAGCGAGTTGTACTATCACGCACTTCAAGCCTTTAGACTAATTGTTTCTGGTCGAGTTCCATGAAGGAAATGAAGGCAAACAGCAAGAAAAAAATATCCTGCTAGTAATTTGGCATCATCATAAATGGCTTCAGGTTTTTGTTGGAGCTAGATTTGCCTATGTGGAGCATTTGAGTGAGATAATGACTGTGGTCCAGGTAATGCTCTGTCAGTGAAGCCTTCGAAGGTTTGAAATAATATCTCTGCTGTTAGATCTTTTAGGGAGGTTTCACTCAAGTGTCCACTCAGCAGAAGGAATCTCGACCTGTGAGAGATCAAGCGAGAGAGTGTGCGTGCGTGTGTGTGTGTGTGTCCACAGTTGGTTTTGCTACTTCACACTGATATGCTGGAAACCAGAGAGTCATTTGGAGTGGAGTAGAGAGCGCAGCGGCACACTCTTTGGACAACATTGCGTAACCTCGTCTCCAGTGGTCGAGACTTGGGAAGTTGCCACGCTTTGATGAAAAGCCCTTTGAGACTGGTAGAGAGTAAAGGAAGGAGGCTAGACTGTCTGGATCTCCGGACCTCAGATGCGTTACCTGACTGAATAGCATCATCATTTTTCCCGACCTTATAAGGCCCTACCAAATAAATGTTTTCAAAATTGATGATAAATAAATACAGATGGGAAGAGTTCTCGCTCGCACTACTCCTAGATGTGCAGATGATTTTTCCACTTGCAGCCCGTTTTTCGGGAGTAGTCAGGCACGACCAAGTTTACTAACCAATAAAATCCCATAATAAACAGAGCAGTTTTATTTAACGAGATGGCACTAAAGACCCGTCCACATTTGGAAAATAATTCCTGTGCGTGTAAACAATGTGGGGGAAATACATGCGTCTGGACAATGTAAAAATAAATAAATAAATAAAAAATTCCCTTTCGAGAAGCTGTTTTACATATTTTACATCATCACGTAAGTAGAAAAATGTATATGTGGTAACTGATCTCTAATATTCAAAGGACGAATTAAATTCTCCCACCGCTCAACATTCACTTTTTGGAATGTTGGTGTGTTTGGATAGGAATATTATAAATGAACCTGAATGTTAAATATTGCGATTCATGCATCGCTACATGATTTTTTTTAATCAATTAAAAAAAAATTAAAAAAACCATCACATTTGTAATAGAGATGAACCAGGTGATGGACCATGACCAGAATCGTCTGGTTTTCAGATGATTGGCCATGACTGGGGACCAGTCTCGGATATAAAGGATCATGTACCGAGCGCGGAAGCTTCGGAGTGGTGCAACAGAAACAAATTTTTATGGCATTACATTATCAAAAATCGCATGTTTAAAAGCCTCAGATTTGCCTTTTTCTCCAATGTCTGTAAGTGAATTAGTCTTAAACCCACTGATTACACACACTTACACCTGTCTTAAAACACAGCGAGCGCTAATTATTTAAAAATCAGGTGCATTAGAAGCCCGGCGTGCCTGTATGAGAAGGTGCATGCGCCCGTGTGCCCGCAGCTGCTCGATCCGCACGCTCATTTTTGAGTTTTGAGTTTTTGTAGACATTTGAGGGGGTAAAACGTCTGTTTCCTTTATAATCCTACAGGTGAACTATTTATACATTTTCATCCTGTGTGGTAGGAGTGAATTATTTAAGTTTTAATTATTATTAAAAATAATAATTGTGGTGGATGACTGAGACGAGCGCTGCTCAGTTAAATGTTAAACTCTTGTAAATAAAATGAGTTTGTATTGTTTAAATGCTACGCATGCCTTTTAAGTGAGTGTTGAAAGGAAGAGGCTATATTTAATTAGTCATTAAGCTTTTTTAAACTTTTAAAATTATTATTAAATTGGGGGAAAATGTAATACTGATATTTATCTGTATTCAATACTTGTAGAATCACAATTTTAATGATGCCCCTATCCTATCAGGAGGTGACTGGTGATCTACACATCCCTAATATACAGTGTTCCTCCTCCCTTTGCAGAAACGGAATCATCGGTGGAACAGGACTGAATAAAGATGGATGTGTACGACCCTCAGACCCTCGGCATCATGGTGTTTGGTGGCTTCATGGTGGTTTCGGCTATCGGGATCGCCTTGGTTTCCACTCTTTCCATGAAGGAGACCTCTTATGAGGAAGCCCTGGCTAAGCAGCGTCGTGAACAAGCCATGACTCAGCCCCAGCGTCTAGACAAGAAGAAGAAAGCAGCAGAGAAGAAAGGCAAAGCCAAGAAGAAGGAGGAGAAGCCAAACGGGAAGCTTCCTGAACAGGAGGCACAAAGCGACTCTGGCCATGAGCCCGCTTCAGAAACAAGCGAACCAGAACCTGAATCTGAACCCGAGGTTGTTCCTGAGCGTGCTCCTGCTCCTCCTTCTGTTGCTCCAGTTGCCCAGTTGAAAGTTGAGTCAGCAATCATGAAGTCTGCTGCAGCAGCAGTAGCAGCAGCAGCCCCACCTGCCCTTTCCCCAAAAGACAAGAAGAAGAAGAAGGTAGCGAAGGTGGAGCCAGCTTCTTGTAAACCTGTTGAAATTGTCTCAGAGACCATCACCAAAGAACTGGCCCCTAAGAACGCCAAGGACTCCGTCCCTAAGGACACGGCTGCCAAGATTCCCAAGGAAACTGTTGGTAAAGTTGTAAAAGAACCAACTGCCAAGGCTGCAAAGGAATCAGCTTCCAAGGGTGGAAAGGAACCTATTGCCAAGGTGGGCAAGGAGTCTGCTCCTAAGGAAGCAAACCCTAAGGGGGGCAAGGAATCCATTGCTAAGGAAGCAAGTCCTAAAGGGGGCAAGCAATCTGTTGCTAAGGGTGCCAAGCAGCCTGTTGTTAAGGAAGCAGCTCCTAAGGTTGCCAAGGAACTAGCTGCACCAAGTCCTAAAGGGGGCAAGGAACCAAGTCCTAAGGGGGGCAAGGAATCCGTTGCTAAGGAACCAAGTCCCAAGGGGGGCAAGGAATCCGTTGC
>JAQMYK010000023.1:38463844-38475212 GCA_030014345.1 Clarias buthupogon
AAGGGGGGCAAGGAATCCGTTGCTAAGGAACCAAGTCCTAAGGGGGGCAAGGAATCCGTTGCTAAGGAACCAAGTCCTAAGGGGGGCAAGGAATCCGTTGCTAAGCAGCCAAGTCCTAAGGCGGGCAAGGAATCCATTGCTAAGGAACCAAGTGCTAAAGGGGGAAAGGAATCCGTTGCTAAGGGGGCCAAGGAACCTGCTGTTAAGGAAACGGCTGTGAAGCTGGTGAAGGAAACCATCGTTAAGGAACAAGCCACAAAGGGTGCAAAGGGTACTCAGGAAATTGTTGCCAAGCAGCAGGCTGGTAAGGTTTCTAAAGAACCTGTCTCTAAGGAGACGGCCGCTAAAGTTGCCAAGGATCCTGCTCCCAAGGAACCAACTGCCAAGGCAGTCAAGGAACCTGTCGTTAAAGAGTCAACTGCAAAGCCTGCCAAAGAATCAGCTCCTAAGTCTGCGAAAGAATCTAATGTTAAAAGCGCTAAGGAACCAGCTCCCAAGGGTGCGAAACAGCCAGCTGTCACTGTGGTGGCCGAGGTCGCGCCGACAGTGACTGTGTCACCGAAAGCCGAGCCGCTCAAACCTGAAGCCCCTTCCAAGAAGAAGTCAAAAAAGAAGGCAGAGTCAGGTAGGCGCCGCAGATAAGCACTCGGCGTACGCTCACAAGTTTAACAATAAACCTGTAGGTACCAGTTGGCACAGGTTTTTTTTTTTTTTTTTTTTTTGTTATTTGTTGCGCAACACATACCTGTGCTTTTGTTGTTTAATAGTAACGTCAATGATCAATGAGTTGCGCTCCTTCCATTGTGTACATGTGCAGGAATTTGGTTTGATTGCCCGAACAATGTATGATGCTTTTGTTTTTAAAAGAATGACCATGTATTCAACACTTCTGCTCTGTTTGTTTTTTTTTCTGCAGCAGCTGCTGTGGATGTTGCAGATGTGCCCCTGTTGTTGCCATTTAAAACCCTGGCCTCCACCCTGAGCAGCTCCAGTTTCAGCGACTCAGAGACGCAGAAGCTTTTGGAGATCATCAGTGACAAGGCGGGGGCTGACACCTGGCAGCTGGTATAACCCTGTTTCCTATCCCACACCCTGTCTCTGTGTCCGTGTCTTCTTTTCCTCATTCCTCTGTCTCTTACCGTGCTTTCGTATTAGCCACAAGGAACTAAGGTTTTTCCTGTAAAGCAACAAACCCAACCTACGGGCTCGAATTATTCTTCAGAACAGCTGTTTCATTTCCTTAACAACGACCTCAGCCTCACCTCACCCGCAAGCAAGCATCTTGTTGCTCATCTCCCTATTGTGAATGTAGGATTAATTTGCAGTGTATGATTGATTTCATTGTAAATTATAGTTTGTTATAACTTGTGTTTTCCTTGTACTTGTTTCTTTATGAATTTTTTTTCCCACTGATGTGTACAATTGCTCTTCCTGCTTGTCAAGGCGTCTCAGAAGGGCGACCCATTGGCAGCGCTGAAGAAGCAGCTGGAGGAGAAGGACAAGCTCTTGTCTGCTGAGCAGGGGAACGCGAACGCGTCCAAGAACCGCATCCGCGATCTCACCAAGGTTTCCCTTCATTCCTGTTCAAATCCATAATTAAAACTATATGAACACTTTTTTCAGTGAGTTCAGGTTGGGGATTCAACCATTCCCCCCGCCTCCCTTTCTCTTTCTGAACTCTTTGATTTGCATTTGTAATCACCCGGAAACAGCAACCATGCTTTATGACTGATTGTGAAAGAATCAGTCACACCCTTTGATTGTAAACCTTTAGGCTATTGTCAGTCATTTATGCATGAATAGAAACTACACTGGCCAGTACAGTTGACGTAGTTAATACGTGGCAAGCTGACTTCTCAATTCTCTCCCTCTGTCGTTTTATCCACATCATATTAACTCTTGTGTCTTATGCATGTTCAGTTTTTTTGCTTTTCGTCTCAGTCGATGCTCGTTACATACCGTATAACTCTGCATCACGTGCCCGCGTCGTTTCATAGACTTGTTCATTGTGTGTGTGCCTTCAGGAGCTAAGCAGCGAGAAGAGCAAGATGGCTTCGGTGGAAACCCGGCTGAGCTCGGAGCTGAGCGCTCGCGAGCAGGAGATCACCGCGCTCCACGCCCGCATGAAGGCTTCCTACGACGAGCACACACTCCAGACCCAGAAGCTTAACAGCAAGGTCAGAGCTCAAGGATTCATCCAGTGTAGACAAACAACTTCTTTCCAAGCAGAATTAATCTGTACATCATTTCCATACAGCTTCCAACTTATTCTGCAAGATTAATCCAGGAAAAACTTTCACAATTTCTAGCAAAAGTGCATCTAAAGAACCTTGTATAGAATTTGCACGTATGAAATCTTGTTCGTCTGGCCAAGGAAATGTTATCTCATTTGGTTTAATGATTTTACAACCTTTTTTTTTTCTTTTTTTTTTTTTCCGATTTTCTCCCTAATTTAGTCGTGTCCAATTCCTCCCTGTCACTAGGGGGCTCCCACATTAAGGCTACTACTACCACTCAGTTGGGAGGGCCGAAGACTATCACGTGTTTCCTCCAAACCACATGACGCCAGCCAACCGCATCTTTTTGAACTGCTCGCTCACGCACCGTTTGGGGGCGGAGTAACACACTCGGAGGACAGCGCTATCCGCTCCTCCGCTTGCGTGAGCTCACAGACGCCTCTGATTGGCTGTAGAGCCGTGATTAATGTGGGTAGACCGAGCAGACTAAGTACCTCTCATCCCTCCCCTCTGAGAGAGCCAATCAGCTCTCTCAGAGGGGAGGGATGAGAGGCCACCGGCTGCGAGAGGTTACAGCATCACCCGGGAACCGAACCAGCGATCTCTGGATGATAGGGCGAGCGTTTTAACGCTGCGCTACTCGGAGGCCCGATTTTACAACCTTTTAAAAATATTATATTGGTTTGTATAAATTGTTTAAACGAACATACAGTTTCCACGCTCCCTCTAACGGATCTGTCATTTAAATTTTTTTTTTTTTGCATCAGTGGTGTTTTGTCTTTGCTGTTCCTATAATGTGTGCGTGTGTCATTCTACTGTTGTAGATCCAGAGTCTGCAGGATCAGCTGGAGAACGGACCCGCTGCCCAACTGTCCCGCCTGCAGCAAGAGAACACCATCCTGAGGGACGCGCTGAACAAAGCCTCCAGCCACGCAGAGAGCATGTACATATAGTCACCCAGTCACTCTTATCATTTGTATCAAGCAGAACACAACCACTTATAGGTAGATACTTTATTGATCCCAAAGGAAATTCCAAATATCCAGCAGCATTAGAGACAGTAACACACAGACAAGCTTATAAATAAAGCATATAAATCACAAAAAAAAAGAAATGAAGTTAATTGCAGCTCAGTCGTATAGTCTTGATTGCGCAAACAAGTAATTGTGCAAAGAGCAGCATGAAAGTGGCGAGTGTGTAATGGCTAAATATGCAACAGTGTGAGTAGACACAGTTCAAGTCAGAAACTGCACACAAGATAAAGAATTAAAAAAACGTTAGATCTCAAGCAGCTTTTCAAGTTTAAACGAGGCAACTTTTTTTTAGAAGCCTCTACTTAACTCAAGTGGTTTCTGTGATGTGCTCAAGTTGAAGCAGCACTTGATCTTTGAGCTCTCCTCAATGTCGACTACTTCTCTGAAGAGTGTACAATAATAAGTGCTGTGTCCTGTGTCAACCCTCATTGTTCTTTCTCACAGGCAAAACACTGAGCTGGTAAAGCTGCGCCAGGACGTCGCGCATCTGACCCGCGAGCTGAGCGAACGCACGGACTCCCAGCACACCGAGGAGGAGCGTAGGAAAGCGCTAGAATCCAAGATGGCTGCCACTGAGGAGCAACTGACTCAGGTCAAGGTAAATGAGACACCTCTGACCTTTTAAGGAAGCACAATGAGGTCCTTGTCTTTAATAATGTAATCTCATCATGGTCCTTTTTTCTTTTCCTTTTAAACTGAGAGGAATACGAATTTAGTTGAAGAGAGAACTTCGAGCTGAAAAACTTTGAACTTTTTTACTTCTTGCTTTTTTTCCCCTTCCATAAACAGGAATTGTGAAATTATTTCCTGGCCGTTCTTTCCAGTATCAAAGACTTCAATCACCCTGATTAAGCTAACTGTTGTAGGGCTTTCAAAATAAAAAATGCACAATTCGTAGTAATCCGTTGCATTTGCAACTTGTGTAGCTATTTTCCATTAAATCACTACTTTAGAGTGAGCTGTAGAGACCCCAATGATGCACCAGGGGCACCTCTGTCCTGCATCTAATTCTGTGTGCTGTTTTGCGTGTGCTTACAGGCAGGGCGCTCCGAGGCCGAGCAGACTTTGCAGCAGACGCTGGAGAAGGTCAAGGCCGAGTTGTGTCAGGCGCAGAGCACCAGCGCCGCCCTGCAGGTCCAGCTGCAGCAAGCGCAACAGGGAGGCAGCCAGCTCAGTGGTCAGTTCTCAGTTCATGTCTAACAGGATTGCAATATCTTTGTATGCGACCTTTACAGTTAGTTAATCACGTTCACGTGTGCATTCAGATCTGCAGGAGTGTTTGCGTAACTCGGAGGTTAAGCTTAAGGACAGATGTGCAGAGGTGGAGGCTCTTAAAGCTCAGCTCGCTGAGGTGCAGCAGGACACACAGGAACAAGTCCTCGTGGAAAGCCAGGCCCCGCTGCAGTCTGCCGCACCACAGGTATTTTTTACCTTCAAACACTCGTAAAACTCCAGTGTGTGGTTAGGAAGCAAAAAGATTAACATGGATGGGTGTGTGTGCGTGCGCAGGTGGAGAACTCTGAGGAACTGGAGCAGCTGAGAAGCAGGTAAAGTATTATAAGTTTGTATGCGTTTGTGTGAAAGAGAAAAATCTATCTTTTATAGCAGTATAATAATTCAGCATCCAAATTTAATCGGTTTTAATCCAGAGGCGAGTTCCTAAGGTGAAATTTTGTATTGCGAAACACATCATCTTATCGGAACCATGTGTCCAGCCACCCAAAATAGATTCAAGAATTTTGTCAAATACATGGTTGTACAAGTTCAGCAGTAGTGACGTGGCACCGGCTGCTTTAAAAACCAAACTGGTAAGCGGCTCTGTTTTCTTTTTGCTACCGTTCTTGGTGACATTTTTGGGACCCATCTTCACTAAATCTTGCACAAAATGGGAAAAAAAAAAATGTAAACTCACTTTGCCTGACTTTCCACTGAAGCAAACAGGTTTTGATCGGCTACCGGAAGTATGCACGGCTGGTTCGGTCACTAGTCTGCACGAAATCCTTTTCATGCCGAGACAAATTTCTTGCAAAGTTTTACTTCCTAAGGCGGAAATTCACAAGGCGAGGCGATTTTATGTTGAGGTTTCACTGTATATTCAAACTCGATTTGTGTTAATAATTAGACTTAAGGGTTGTGTCTGTAAAAGTACCTGTAATTTGGCTGTTACTATGGAAACCATAACATTTTTAGAATAATATAAACCTGTGTTGTGAATGACAGCATCACATAAATTATGAATCTTTTCCCCCCCCCCTCAATAGTATTGCTTAGTGATGGCACGTAATCCTAAAACATAAGTTTTATACTTTGGTTTTAAATATCTTGATCTGCTTGAACCTTTTTCTTTTTAGCGTGAGGGAGAAGGAGAATTTGGTGGCATCTCTAGAACAACAGCTAGAGCAGATGAAAACGAGTGCAGTTGAGGTATCGGACTGGACCAGTACACACTATTACATCATCTTTTATACTCAAATGTTTCATTTACCAGGAAGTGAGAGTAACAGACCTGATGTGTGTGTGTGTGTGTGTGTGTGTTTCAGATGGAGAGCTCGGTGCAGCAGCTACAGAGCGTTCTCACAGAGAGAGAAAGCAAGGTGTCTTCACTCGAGGAGCAGCTGAAGCAGTTGAGGGAACAGACCGAGCAGTTTAGCTCTACGGTAACCTCTTGACGCTCGTACCCTTGTTCTTGTTAACAAAGGCCAATTGGTTTTAAGCGATATCACACTATCAGGAGTGCTGCTGTACTGAATGTTTACTGAACTAATGAATATTTAGTTAAACTGTACGGCCTCGAGTGATGGCGGCTTTTATACAGTTCAATCATCAACGAACTATAATTTTTTTTTTTTACTTAACCATATATTTTGCTCCACCAACCCATCTGCCATGACCGGTGGAACATGTTTAACAGGAGTGAAATACGTTTTAATCTGTTACTGGTACAGTGTAGCCAAAAGGTGAGGAGAATAAACCATGGAGGTCATAAATATAGCTAAATTTCTCAGTCCTGTTCTGCGCTCGTTGAAGCCACTCGTTCAATCAGCTTACTCGGTCGAGATCACAACCGCTGTATCGTTATTTGCACGTAAGGATGTACGTGTTTTTACCTTTAGAGTAACCATGGACTTGTGCTGAACTTTGCTGTGTTTCAGACGGAGAGCTCGGTGCAGCAGCTGCAGGACAGTCTGGTCGAGCGAGAGAGGAAAGTCTCGGCACTGGAGGACGAGCTGAAGCAGCTGAGGGAGGCCGTAAGAGAACTATTTTTATTATTATTTTTAATTATTGTATAACTCTGACTCTGGAGCAAGAGCTTTATCGTACAGTCGAGGATCCTCTTTAAGCTCACAACGTTGTTGTGGTTGTGTTCCAGGCCGAGACTGCAGAAGCGGAGCAGCCGTTTGAGAAGTAAGAACCCAGGAAGTGTTTCATATTTGTACACGCTGGAGTAAAGATTTTTTTTACTTAGGGGGAAGTGACTTAAAAAAAAAAAAACTTTTTTTTTTCTTTTCAGCTTGGAGAAGGATGCTTGTTTGATTAATCTGGAGGAGGAGCTCCAGCAGCTGAGAGGGCAGGTGGAACAGGCGAAGGCCGAGACCAAGGTCAGTGTACATGCTCAGACAGGGAGTGTCTGAATCTCTGTTGAATTTTGTGCTGGAGTTTATTAGTGAGGTTACTGCGCAGGAGGTTTACTGCTTGACTGTAATCGTAATTAATTTGGATTGTTTATCAGAGGTGTGCTTCTTTATTAAACTCGCGTTTGTGTGTGTGTGTGTGTGTGTGTGTGTGTGTGTGTGTGTGTGTGTGTGTGTGTGTAGGAGCTTCAAGAGAAGAACAAAGCTGCGGCTGAGACTATGGCTGCGGCAGAGCGACTGAGTGAAGAGAGACTGAACCAGGCAATGAACGCTCAGGTGTGAAATAAACTCACTCACAGACTCACACACACCCTAGCACTCGAATATAAGTCACGGATGTAAATGATTTTTACTTTATAACATGTTTGTGTAGAATGAGGTCAAACAGAAGCTCGACGTTCTCCAGGTGGAGACCAGGAACGCTCTACAAACCCTCTTTCCACACATCGCCGTAGAAACAGAACAGGTAAAGTGGTCATCCGTAGACCTATTAAAACCATCTCGACATTTTCAACACTAAAATACAATATGCTAAATATTGTGTGTGTTTGTAGAGTAACTGGTTGGACACGTTCACACTTAAAGCACAGGAGATGCTCACACACATCCGACAAGGAGCATCTGAAGATAAAGACGCAGCACTAACGGTAAATAAATACACACTCGCTGCTCCCCCCGAACGGTATTAAAGTTAATTTCATTGTTCACGTTGTGTGTGGTTGTACAGGACGCTCTACAGAAGTTAAAGGAAGCTGAGGAAAGTCAGACAGCACTGCATGCGCAATGTGAGCAATACAGAGCCACACTGAGTGATACGGTATGACACACACACTCATGTGTGTGCGCACGCGCACACACAGTTGCCTAATCGTTTCCTTTCTGTATTACACCCAGTTGCTTACTGCCTTTTAAAAATTTGTGTGTGTGTAGGAGAGCATGCTAAAGGATCTGCAGAACAGCGTGCAGAATGAAGAGGCTGCATGGAAGTCCAAGATTGTGGAAGTCGAGGAACATCGGCAGGCGGTAAACACGGATGTGCACACACACGCATTCAAATTTTATTTCCCATACACAGTTGTACACAGTATGATATGCAGTGAAATGCGTTTACAACCTCCCATGACCTAAAAATTAAAAGGACATTGAGTATTCAAATAAAGAATATGAATACAGAATAAATAAGGATGAATAAAAAAAAGAAAAATAGAGCATGAGAGAAAAATATTAAAATAAAGAATATAAAATATGAAATAATATAGTAATAATAAAAAAATATTCTAATAAATACATTACATAAATTACAAATACAGATAGTCCCCTACTTAGGAACGAGTTCTGTTCCTGGAGCACGTTCATAAGTCGGATTTGTTCTTAAGTCTCATAAAGTGAGTCTTGTACGCCTTTGACACGAATATACAATATAAAGCATACCAATCCACTCGACTAATTCTCCCCCTTTCCCCATACTGCCATCATGTGGCCAAAAACAGTAACCGCGCCTAAGGAAATGAATCTCGCAGTGATTGATTTATTGTAAAATATGTGCTTTATTGTAAATCTTGGTATGTGTTGCACTGCCATATCTATTTTTTGTACAATAAACGTAAGCTACTTCTGCGGTCCATTTGTATCTGCAGAAATTCGTAACTCAAATGTTCGTAAGCCTGTACTAAATTACACACAGGGTGATCAGGGCGATGTTTTGACTACATGCACACATACACTTGTATGAAATAATTCCCATAATGTTCACAGATCATAATTTTTTTTATTATTTTTTTTTAATCGTAGCTAAAAGGGCAGGTGATGCTGCTAGAAGCACAGCTGGAGAAGCAGCTGGAGTCCTTCAGCTTCAGTCAGAGCTGTGCTGAGGAGGTGGAGCAGGTGACGCCCGACACGCCGCAACACTCACCCCAGATTGAATACAACATTTAGGATTTGGCTGTAATTAACACACATGTCTATTTTTTTTTTTTTTTTTCTTTTTTTTCTTTCTTCCCTCATTCAGCTAAAGACGTTGTTAACAGCGGCTCAGAGTCAGCTGGAAGTGGCCCAATCAGACGCCCAGAAACAGCGTGCCGAGCTCTTGGCGGTAAGGCTACAAAATACTGCAAAACTGATGCGTTGATCTCAGAACAGATGGTACAGATGCAATGTAGGTGTGGTCAGGGTCTGAGGTGGTTGAGTGACTGCTGTGCGTTACAGGTCAGGCAGCAACTGCAGGCGGCGGCCGAATGTGCGCGGAGCGTCGAGGACACACAGCCCGGCCAGGTCAGGCTGGGGAACGGAGCTGCTCGTGTGTGTGTCTGTGTGTGTTGTGACTGATACGGTGTAGAACATGGCTTTCGTAAGAGTGTTATTTCACAGTTTTGTGCTTGCCTGCATTTCCACGAAGGTGTCGTCTGTCTTTGTCCAGCGGTGTTCTGTACGGGGCTTAGCTAGAGCAGAGCGCTGGGACTAGACGTGTGCCGATTTATCAGATTTAACGTCACAAAAGTCGAACAATTATTTAAAAATATATATATTACGCCGTTTTAAAATTCTATGCTAATTGGTCAAAAAGAAATTCCATCGGCACATGTCTAACCTGAGCGCATGTTGTGTCGGATTTTCACCGCCGAAGGTGTGTTCTCTGTGTGACTCCTCCTGTGTGTAACCTCTTCGCCCAGACTCCTTTGCCTTGATTTAAAGAAAAAAAAAGAAATCTGACATTTTACCCTCTTGTCTCAGGTGCAGGCACAGCTGGAGCAGGCAGAAGTCCGACTCCAGGCAGAAGTGAATGTGCGCCAACAGGTGGAGCACAACTATGATGAGGTACCTGTTCATGCTTCCTCCTTCTTTCGCTACATCTCGTCTCGTGTATGTTGTAATTGCGATACTGTATTTCATACTAAAGTGTATATACTCGTGTCGTCTCGCAGGCACAGAGGTCCATGAGCGACCTAGCGGCTCAGGTGTCGCAGCTGAAAGCAACAGGAGACGGAGCTGCGGCAGACCTCAAGGTCCTTGCAGCACCCCCGGTTTATCGTCCTACACGTCATCCAACAGCAAATTAGTGTCGTCTCACACAGTGTGTTTGTTTAATAGGAGAGGCTGGAGAAGGAGGTACAGCTGACGCACGAGCTCAGCGAGAACTCCGCTACACTTCAGCAGAAACTGAACAACACTCAGGAGGAGCTCACCAAAGAGAAGGAGGTGGTGAAGAAGCTGCAGGAGGAACTCGAGGAGAAAGCTCAGCCAAAGCAGGAGCAGCAGGTCCTGGTCTCCTCCTACTGAGCTCTCAGTCTGTTAGGCTGCCAGTTAGCTGGTAACTCCTCAGATCACATATTTCGTGCAATTCATGTGTACATTAATCTCATTTCACTTTGTTTATATTTGTTAAGACTAGGTGTGGTGGTGTGTCTGAAATTAGGAACGTTTCATGTTAGTGTTTTATTCATACAGCTGACCATCAGACAATCGGGGGCTCCGCCAGATGTTGGGAAGAAAACTGTACAATATAGTTAAAACTACCTCTTTAACACGCATACATCGAGTGTTCAAGTCAATCTGGGACTTTTGATGAAGGCATAAAACAAACAAGACTTTCTACATGTTTGGGCCAGTAAAGGAGTTCCTGGGAGGCCAGCGTTTCAGACGTGATGCAGGCAGTCTGATCCTGGCTCTGGCGTACTGAGAGAACTTTCTACCTTTGGCTGGTAGTAAATGCCGAAATGCCAGAGCAGCTATGACCCCTGGAAAGCTGCTGAGCACCGATAGATGCACCTCAAGATCAGAAGGTCCATAAGAGAGACACCATGGCTCTCACAACATGCTATTTCTTACCCAGAAATACTCATTTCTCCTGACCTTTTCTGAACTTGCCTTCTTTTATTGAGGGAGGAGGCCTCCTTTTATTCGTTATTCATTGAGCGAGGAATGGAAAGATTTGGGCGTGCGCCTGTCACTGGAGAATCCGTGACGAGAAATAAAAACTTTCATGATCGCGTTCTGTTATTCTGCACAATCAGAAGTCCCACTTTTACTTGAGCGCCCCTCATATTTGTTATGAATAGAATGTAATTAAAGAAATATATTTGGCTTACCAAGTACGCTCATGTACATGACGATCATCTTTAAGAGCACAGAATAAGTCCAAATCTAACTGGAACAAGACCTTTTCACGTTCACCTTAGGCCACGCCTTCTGATAACTGCGTTTGTTCAAGATACCGGCACCGAGCGTGTGATAAGCACGCATGGTGCTTAAACAATCAGAAATAATATTCAAATCTTTGTTTGGGGGTAATGCGGTCGTTCCAGCCTAAACTCAATGGTGAATAAATACAGTGGTGTTCAAAATAATAGCAGTGTGTTGAAAAAGTGAGTAAAGCTCCATATCCATATAAGAACTTTTAATTTAAATCACATAAATGCATTGGACACCCTGCACATTCTATTCTGAATCACAACATGAAGAAAAATGT
>JAQMYK010000023.1:38610424-38624986 GCA_030014345.1 Clarias buthupogon
GTTTGTGCTCTCTGAAAATACCTTCAGAATCTGACTGAGTGTTGTCTGGATAAATTCAGCATTTATTTATTCTTTGGGTGAGAGTTAATGTGCAGGTTATTTCTGTGACTGGAATATAATGTGATGCAGTTCATGAGGGACACAAGTAGGGCGCATTAAGTAAATTCTCGGTTAATTTAATGCAGACGATAATCCAGACAGGCAGTGGCTAATGCTAACAAAGTTCAATAGTTAACATTAGCACAGGCAGTTTATTTACATTCCAGAATTCTCAAAACAGTATTTTACACACTCTGTGGTAAATATGGTTATTGATATATTTAATTTTTATCACAACTATATGTTCTGTAAGGTTTATTTATCTTTGTCTTCACTAAATTCTCCTGTTCTCTTTAAGCAGAGCTCCGCTGTGGAGGATTGGGGGGTCAGACGGGTGACGGTTGGCCTTTTGGAGCTACTGGAGGAGCCTGAACAAGCTGTTTGAGGGAGCTGTAGTAGGAATGACGTCACAGTGCAACAGCTTTAGAATGATGTTTGATCAGGTCTATATTCTCAACATAGAATTGCAAAACGTCTGATACTTTGGGGGAAACAAAGACTTAAACTGTTCCATCTTTGATTGTTTTTTAAAAATATATATTTTAATATAAAAGAATAGATAGAGACTGATAAGCATCTGGTGTTGTCGAGGTATTTTAATGACATTTAAGCAAAATACAACATGTATCCACCTGTTTTATACAAATTACTGTTCTAACTTTGACTACATTTGGAAGAATAAATTTTTTTTTTAAAGTCATGGTTGCGTGTTTTAATTGTTGAGGAATTGGTTGGGGTATCTAAAAAAAAAAAAGCATTTACTTGAACCAACTACTTCAATGGGCAAAAAATGGGAAACAACTTTGTTGTCAAAAGAGTTGGGCTAATAATAATAAATAAATATATTTTTTATATTAATATTATTATTGGTCATAGAAACAAACGAAAACAATTGAGCACAGTTAAACACTTGATCATATGCATCTATGCTAGTTTGTGCTTATGTGACCCATAATTATTTTTTCTCAGGATAAATAAATGTTTTGGGTTTTAAGAACTCCATCAAAAGAACAAAGGCTAACGTAGGAGGAGTGGAAGGTGAGAAACCTCAATGGAGAATACTGACTAAGACATGGTGCTAATTGCTCTGTGTTTTTTTGGCGGGGGGAGGAGTTCTTTAGACCTGTCTGTGCGCAGATGTGCTTGTGTTAAAGCCACAAACGGAGAAATGCAGGAGCGCACACAGACACCTCTCCATCCACAAGTTCTTACATGTGGCACTTTAACTGTTGTCATGCAAATCATTGATTAAACCTATGAACACGGCTGTTCAGCATCAGTCCTAAACACAAGCACAGGATCTATTTTTGTCCTTAATTAAAATACATCAATATGTTAATAATTTACACAATGATAACATTGTTTATTTTCCTGAAGAAGGTAATAAGCAATATTTAAAACAAAACAAACCAGGAAGTAAGTGTTCTATACATTACAGTACTGTGTATAACCAAGTGCCCTAACAAACATAGCTACAGTTTACAGTACAAACAAAGAGTATGTGTGCAGCAGGGATTGGAAGATGAATGAGGATACGTCATTTATAAGACAAAAGATGGTCAGAGGTGTGAATGTGCATCTCCGCTTTTCTCTTCGGCGTGTGTGTGTTTGTGTTTTAGGTTCCTAGGGGTGCATTCTTAAATTCAGTCTGTCTGAATCTTTATAAACGCCAAGTTGGGAAATCATGTTTGAGAAAACGACAACAATTAAACACTTGATTTGCGTCTGTGCTATTTTGTGCTTAAGTGACCCATATTTATTTTTTTCTCAGACTCTCTCTCGCGCGCACACACACACATACAGTACACGCACACACAAATAGCACATGAAATAGCATAAAACCAAATGAAACCTAGGCAAAACATATAAGCAGTAAAACTACAGTAGTATACTGTAGGTGATTCCTGTCCTGCGATAACAGACGCTAACCCTCTGGAACTTTTTAGTTGTTTTAGTATTGTTTTCAAGTGTGAATGTTTAAGGGGATTTAATCTGTCTCTGCTGCCGCATCTATTCACAGTTGTGATAAGTGATTAATGCCCCATCAGATCTTTGATGGGGAAACGTTATGCTGGTTAAATGACTAAAGAAATACTGATCCCTATGGACAGATATTTGTTCCAGATATTATGCACCATTAATCGATTTCTTATGCCAATTTTTGACAATCAGCGAAAAAAACATCAGCGAAAACATCATAAAAAATACAACGAAAACAAACCCAAGCAGGAGTTACATTTTGAGCTTTACTTTACAGCAAATTATTATCTACCAGTGTATTAAACGGAACTAGATAAAATACACTATAATGTAAAATACATAGCCTGCATTTGTATTCCGTACCTACAACGATCAGTATAGATAAATTACAGATGTTACCGTGTCTTTAAAGATTATTAAGGATGTCTTGAAAAATTTAGCAATAACTAGTTTTATTTATTAATTAATTTATTTATTTTAAATAGCATAAGAATCATCAGTGTTGTGTATTGAGTGATTTAAAAAAATCTGTTTTATTAAGCTTTTTTTTTTTTTTTACCACATCATCTATTTATGAAACTATGTACAGTATATGAACATAATGTATAAGGCTGCCTGGACACTGCAGTTAACTGAAGCAGTCAAAGCTCCACCTGGCGGGATTATACAGCATTGTAACCATCTTATTGGAAAGCGCATGGGGGCGTTTATGGAGCGGGGCACCGTTAACGGCGTCATCGCGGAGGATCACATTCCGTGCACGGACTTGTCATGGTTCGCGATGGGACCCGCCATGGTCCAGGCGGCTGTTTGACATGGCTCCTCCTGTAATGTAGGTGATGTTGCCTTTGGGCGTGTTTTGGTTAACGACAAGTCTGAATCAGGAAGTGATGACTCTCTCTCTCTCTCTCTCTCTCTCTCTCTCGCTCTCTCTCTCTCTCTCTCTTATGAACACACACACACCCTCAAACAAATAAGCCGGTGGTTGCTACCCTTCTTTAACAACCCTGACTAGGGTGGTTAACTCCCTGAACTGGTTCAACAGCTTCTTTTAAAATCATATGAGAAGGATGATTGTAGGTGATTCCAAGCTTCCCTTTTTTTTTTTTTTTATACATGTCAGTAAATAAGCTGATTTTCTGCAGAAAACTGAAAAGGCAAGTAGAGTCAGATGGTACATTTCAGTAAAACCTGATAATCGACCAAATTCAACACTCATCACTGATATATAGGGATTTACTTCACAATAGCTCCAGACAAATAATACAAAACAGCAATACAGTGCATATATCAAAGCCATACTGCACAATGCACACAAATGCACACAATGTCTTTCACACACTCCCATACTGTTCCCCATAACCCCAGCAACCAAACATCCTAATCAGTACCAATAGTATTTCAAGTCGATCTGCTGTCAAATATACTGCATTATCTTGTTTTGTCTTGTTTGTTACTGTACTTCCTTTATTATGGGAAGTTTGTATAGTTCATTATCTTGTCTTGTTTTGTTTTGTTTTGTTTGTTACCACCCACCCTTATTAATCCTTACTATAAATGCAAAGTGCAACACGTTCACAAATATGAATGAAGTAAAATAAATACATAAATAAAGTCTCAATGGGTTCTAACCATTAAGACCTTGGAGGTGTGGTCGAGAAAAAGACATTTGGAAGCTTTAAACAGGAAATGAACAAGCCTTTAACTGCCGAACGAATAGAAACAAAAGATCAACTGGGCATGTCAATGGATGCACACACAGGATCGGTTTTCATGAGTAATGAGTAAAGTATTTGGGATTGGTGTAATCGGTTAATTAATTTAAAGCCAAATGATGATATCTTAATATCATAATGATGTATTTTGTTGTTACCTAAAACAATAACGTTACCAAAAACATATGTAAATGGCATCCATGATGGATTTATTTTTTCGGTATTTATTTTTAGGTTTTAATTGTAGCTGCATTAGTTTTCAGATGCTTAGCTTAGTATTCAGATGTAGCATTGTGGTTGAGGTTCTGTATTACTAATATCAAACACCAGGTGTTTTTATAGACCTTTTGCAGACTGGTGACTACCATGATGTCAGTCACAACATCTGGGTGACTGTTGAACTGTTAACCGACGTAAGGCTACTTTGTATTTTTGTTGATAATTATGTTTAAGGTGTAGTTCAGAGCCAAATCAGATTGTCTGATTGTAATCTGACATTGCCTATCAGATTACCTGATGCTTTGTCACACAGATAAAAGCATAACCTGACAATTGTTAGCTTTTGTTCTTCTGAATTTTTTCATACGATTGTACATTTATTACCTCGGACATTGTATGTATATATATATATATATATATATGAGTATTCCTGAATTTGGTGGCGTTTTCTAGCATTAGTCTTGGCAAAATAAGTCAAAGTAATAAGTTGCAAATTAGTGGTGTAGCTCAAATTAGCCATGAAAACACAAAATGGACGGTTCAGAGGTACGACTTACCAGCAATTACTAAGCATGCTATAATGTTATGTCACTATAAACACTAAGTGTTTATATCACGATATCAGGTGCAAAAGGTCTATAGTGCGGTGCAATTCTTGATACAATAAAGTTTCCTGCAAAGAGAGTTTAGTTAGCATTTCTGGAAGGAGCCTCCAGTGCAAGCACTTTGTTCCAATATCTTCCAATAAGGATAGAGGAACTTTTTTTTTGAGTGACTTTAATGCAAATTATGGTATTACAGCATTAACTGTAATTGAACTTTCATTGGAAAATAATCAACCTTTTGGTGGTAACAATTATCTAATGAATATTAAAAAAAAACAGGCCCTTATTAAGAGATTCAACCACATTAATTGCTAGCAGCGTTTTAACAAAATTACTTATCAGCATATGTGTCAGTCTTACTAATTTATTAATGCATGGCCTCAAATTTTTTTTTTTTCAGTGTATTAACTGGCATTTTTTGGTACGCGGTCATATTTCACGTACATGAAAGTCACTAAAGAAATATGATCCATATGTGCATAAGCACAAGAGATAGCAAACAAACACACAAAATCCACAATCCTCAGCATGTTCCTTTAATCTTTAAGGCAACAGTGTCAGGGTTGGCTCGTCTGTAAGCCCACGTGACTTTGTCACTACAGCCGGCTATACAAGTATGCAGGATGATTTGCATATTTTTCAATACTCCTACTGTCAACATAAGGGATAAAGACCAGGATCACTCTTGAAAAAAGAAAGACATTGTCCTTTCTCAGACACCATCATCCATCAGCATTCAACCTCATATTTTGTTACACAGACACCCAATGCTGGAGGTGACTAAGCGATGCCTTTAAATCATGAAAGATGCATTTTGAGTGTTCAGAAAAGGAGTTTTTAAAGACTAAAGAAACACTTCACTGTTTTTAGGTAGAGAGGAAGCGAGAGCTGTAGCTGGTATTTCTGCAGCATTTAATAACAGCATGTCATTTTGGAAATATTTCAAGAATGGATCTTTCTTTACATTATTTTTACACCTTCTTTGTTTGGTGTGGACGAGTCAAACCTTTATTATTAACAAGTGTTAGCTTTCCACGTATGCTTGGGTGTTTTCAGTTTAAAATTGTGTGATTTGAGCTCAGCATAATTCCTGGTTTAATAAACTCCATAAAAAAAAATAATGTATCATGTCCAGTTTCTAAGGTGGTGCCAATGTGAATTTTTTACAAGGAGGCCTCAAGGAGTGCCAAAAGCCTATTTTTTGTGACATGGTAAGAAAGATTGAACCCTCAGCCTCATTTTGACACTAGGACTTCCCTGCTACCCCTAAAATATCTTCGCCAGCAGCGTTTTATATATAAAAATGCATGCTTTTTCTATGGCAACTTGGATAGTGATCTTTAAGTGCTTTAAGACATAGTTTAGAATTAAAACTTTCTCAATTCTCTCGAAGATTTTTGACGAAACTGAAAAAAAATTGATGTTTCACCTCCTGCCCTCTATTGACCACAGCGCAAAACTAACCTATGTGACTTACCTGACTTAATATGATGAGTTATCGTTAAAGTCATCAATTACATAACAATTACGGGATAATTCTTGATTAGGAGTAGAGTGAATCCCGAAAACCGGAACATCAACTGTGACATTTGATGTGTCCATACTTGTGAGTTTTAAGAACATTTGTCCGTGCTTGCAAACCTGTTGAGTTGGGGTTTTCCTCTGGATTTGTGCCAAGTCATTGAGCCCAAAGCCCGTAACAAACTCCAGTTTAGAGTGAATATGATGGATTATGGGTCTGGTGTGCTTATTTGAGTAGCACGTTCTGATGTTATTGTGTCTGAAGTTTGGAGGAGTTTATCTTATGCACACATTGTAACACTGTGGCATGTCAGCATTCCAGGACTCACATGACCCAGAAGACCCTTTCAAGACTGTCTACAAGTAAACCATCATTGCACAGTGCTTTCAGATTCTTGACTCTGATTGGTCAGAAAGTGTCAATTAGGATTTTTTTTTTCAGCTCAGACAGTAGTGCCAGCTGTAATAAGGAAAGCCTTCAGGTGTTTTTTCAGGACACAATTCACATTTTGTTTTTACAGCTCAGATCTTGAGAACAGTGACTTTTTTTTTTTAACTTCTTAAGTTACTAGAAACCAATTTGCAATTTACACTGCTAAGCTTCACCTTCAGTATTTCAGTTCTCAGGTGCTTTGCACTGGCAAGAAAAATTACATTTGTGGTGTTCGAATAGTGATATTATAAGAAATATGGCCACCACACACCAACCAAGATTTGCTTGGTTGAGCTTAAATTACTCAAATGAGTTTTGCAATGGATTGAAAACTTTTAAAGGGTTCAGGAGAAAATTCAGAGAGAATTCTGAGGTCATTCATAGTCATTCATAAATTTTTTTTAGGATAGTCTGTCCCTGCTGAAATCCAGTAATGAATGAGTTGTTTACAAAACATGACCACCATCAGCCAATCAGCTTTGACCAGGTACTCACAAGGTTAGCCATGAACTACAGTACTGTTCCATTACAAATCTATCATTTGAATTGTTGGCAGGACCTGGCCCGAGGGGGCACTGTTTCCAAAGGGGTGATTGGACCTCGTAGATAACTCATGCAGCTATATTTATTCTTCTCATCCATGCTTTTTAAGGCATTTACATGGAAGTTAGAGCATTCCTTTCCCAATTCATTGTAATGCTTCCAGGTCCAAACATACAGAAACTAAGAAGACAAATGTCTTTAAGCAGCTTTGTAGAGTAGACAGTGATGATAGGGAGTAGAGGCAATGATGATATTGTAGTATTTCATAGGTGCTGAATTTTGTTGCATAATTTTATGTTGTATAATGATTATTGCCACTTGTCTAACATATAGTTTGAACCATGTGAGTTTAGGGTTTCTGTTCTGTTTTAGGTGACTGTTGGCTCTTGGCAGCCATTGCGTCTCTCACGTTGAATGAAGATGTGATGGCCAGGGTGGTCCCCAAGGGCCAGGACTTTGGAGCAGACTATGCTGGAATCTTCCACTTTCAGGTATTCATGTAAAACAATATTGACATTATGTAATATCTGTCTGAGGTGGTTTCTTCGTATTATTACTTTTTCCCACACTTTCTGTTTTTAGTTCTGGCAGTTTGGTGAGTGGGTGGACGTTGTCATTGATGATCGCCTACCCATGAAGGATGGAAAGCTGCTGTTTGTCCATTCAGACGATTGCACAGAGTTTTGGAGCGCTCTGTTGGAAAAGGCCTACGCTAAGTAAGTGAGTCTTTGCTTCTAGGCATCTGGGAGGATCTAATTAACAACAGGACTATCAGAAACAAGTTCAAGTTTCGTGTTTCCCTTCTTCATTACACAAATTGCCTTTACCAGTAATAGTAACTAACTAGTGAGCTGTAGAATGTTTGGCATGTAGAATGTCAAACTGTTCAGTGAATTTGCCTTATATGGTGTCCAATCACCTCCACTGGTTCCTCTCAAATCGGAGAAGCAGCAGCTCTGCTACAAGGATTGACATTTGAGACTTATTAGATAGATCACAATCTAGGACTTATGAGAATAAGATTTGAGACATTCGCGTGCATCTTTTATTGCTTACGAGTTTTGAGATTAATTTGCTCACTGAGTTTTGAGACAAATGCTTTTTCACCGACATGATTTTTGATAGTAACGTAACTGACTCCATCACTAAAAAGTGCAAGTTATGTGCATTTCTGAAAGATTTTATTCAGCGGGTTTTAACGGGAGAAAATGTAAAAATCAGTAGTCCACTACAAAGCAGGAAGTTACACAGTTTGTCCTTTTTGGATTATTTCTTAAGATGCTGAACATAGAGTCTTGAACGTTTAGTGACTGTCCTGATATAAATCTACCACTCTACCACACATGTGCATCTTGGTGCTGCTGCGTTTAGTTGCTTTTCTTTTTCGTTCACTTTATAATGAAAATATCGAAATATATTTCACTTCAGGTCACATCATTACTGCAGCTATCTCTTCACTTCTAGTATCTGAATAAGATGAGAAAGTGCTCTGCTCTCTTTTCTGCTGCTCAAGGCTTAATGCCGCTCATATTACAAACTCATTCGGTGTTTTTCCTGCTGCGTCACAAACACGTCACTGATATCAGCGCTGTGCTTAGAGAAACAGATTCCTATTTGACAGACCATTTAGACATGGACATAGTAAAAATAGTGATTATTTAAAAATGCTAGTAGAGTTTAATGCTGGTCTCGGTCTGCAGCATTAACATCATTCAATCTTGTTTGAAACCAGCTTCAGGAAGTCATTCATATATACTGTCAATTTGTGCTGGGGGTGGGGGTGGGTTTTGGGGGTCCACCTTGCTTTAATTTTTTTTGAAATGCAAAACAAAAGCAATAAAGGCAATGGGGATGTGCTAATAATAGATACAGTTTACAAAATCAGTTCAAAGGCAGAAATTTATAAAACCTCACATACTTGTGACTACTAAAGGAGAAAAACAGGATTGTTTTTATTGTCGATTACAGCCCATGGTTACTTTACAAGCATTTCAAAAAGACTTAATGGCTGAGTAAAAATATATTTTTTGTTTTGTCTTTTGTTAATAATCCCTCATCCTTTCCTTTGCTCTTTTCCCCCTCCCTGCAGGGTGAACGGCTCGTACGAGGCTCTGTCCGGAGGCTCCACCACTGAAGGCTTTGAGGATTTCACCGGTGGAATTGCCGAGCAGTACGAGCTGAGAAGTGCACCGCCGAACATGTTCCAGATCATCAAGAGAGCACTGGCGGCTGGATCACTGCTCGGCTGCTCGATAGACGTGAGCGCTGCTCATACACACTCTTCTTTTTGACATTTTCTAACCAGCCTGGCTGAAATGTCCTATTCATGCGCTGTGTGTGTGTAGATCACAAGTGCTGCTGATTCAGAGGCCATCACTCGGCAGAAACTGGTGAAGGGACACGCCTACTCGCTGACGGGGGCTTTCGAGGTACAAGCAAAGTGATCAAATCTGGAATATTGCGAATTTCACATTCTGCTTTTAGGTTATGTGTGTATATGTATGTATGCTCATCTGTGTAACATTAGCCTGAGTGTTGTGTTTTGTCTTGAGGTCAATTACAATGGTAGTTTGAAGAAGCTGGTGCGTTTGAGGAACCCGTGGGGTCAGGTCGAGTGGACTGGAGCCTGGAGTGATGGGTAAAACACTACTACACACTCACCAAATAAATAATTTTAAAAACTCTGTTTCACTTTTTTCAAGCATTCAGTAAATTTTAAATTACATTCTGGCTATAATGTACTTACATATAAAGTAATAATCTTTTACTATAAACATACTGTATTATTAAAAAAATCATTTTAATACAGTATTATTGATTGAATTCACTTAGCTTTTAATAGTAGAAAGTCTACACTTTATTCATACTGTACATACTGTATGAGCATTTGGCAGGATGTTGTTATAAAGTCTAATAATACTTCTCACTCTTCTTGACATTGTAGCTCATCTGAGTGGAACAGTGTAGATCCTTCGGAGCGGCCAAACGCCAAAGTGGAAGACGGAGAGTTTTGGTAATGTTAGCTCTCATGTTAAAAATCAAATCTACAAGAAAAATATTCATAGGAATAATAACGTGCTAAAAAATCTATAGAAGTTAAAATACTTCCGCTAGTCAAAACTGGGACAAATGGGTCAAGAATGAAAGTGGAAAAACAGCTGTCTTTCTGAAAGACTTCAAGCACAGCACGGTCATGAGAAAGGAAAAATTTGCAGAAATTTGTTTTTAACAGTACATGAAGTCATTCAGTCATTCACCAACACTGCATGGGTGGGAGTTATTGCCACATCCCCCGTACAGTCCTGACCTCGCTGTAAGCCATGTCCACATGCTATTAAAGGAGATCCGGGGAGGCCAGTGTCACAGCGACGTGAAGCAGGCAGTCCGATCATGGCTCCTGCATACTGAGAAAGCTTTCTACCTTGATGGTATCCAAGCATTAGTGAAACACTGGGATAAGTGCATTAGTGCAGCAGGGGATTATATAGAGAAATAAAGAGAGCTTTTACTCTCATAACTGTGTTCTGTTATTCTGCACAATCAAAAATCCCAGTTTGACTTGAATGTGCCTTTTTGATTAATAATTTTTAAACCCTATCTACATATTTCAAAATATAAATTAAATCTACTATAACTTTAATATATGAATGATCTTTTAAATAGATTATAATGAATTGTTTTTATTGAAAAAAAAAATTATAATATTAAATAAAAATTCTAATTATCAGGAAAAACTGGATTAATGTAATACCATTTAAAATACATTTTAATATGTCAGTTGTTTTTATTATTATTGTGGCACATCAGAATTAAAGAACTATTAACTTTAAATCTAGTACTGCGTAAGATCTGATGGAAAATTATGATGCCCATAAACAACATAGCTACCATGTCGTGACATTTCTTTTGCATGTTTTAGCGTATACATGTCTAAATCATATACTATGTTCATGCATAGCATGGCGTTTTCTGAGTTCCTGCGGAATTACTCACGGGTCGAGATCTGCACCCTGACCCCAGACGCCATCAATAGCGACCAGGTCAAGCCATGGTCCGTGACCAACTTTACCGGGACCTGGAGGAGGGGCTCCACAGCTGGAGGTTGCAGGAATAATGCTCGTAAGTTCAATCTCACCTGGCTTACCTTTAAACTTATAGTGGATATCAGCGGTTTAAAGGGATCACATGAAAGAATTAATTAACTTGTTCATTCATAATTTATTTTTCTTTTGGGCAACCTGATACACAGGATTTAGGGGTGTCTTGATAAATGTCAGATGACATTTTAGTCAAGAGACAAGCAAAATTATTTCCCTAATAATTCGGGAGCACGAAATGATTTGATTCACAATAACGCTTTATAGTGAAGATGGCGGGGCAATGTGAAGAGAAATTTGCAAGTAATTCTCTTTTTTCAAGCTTGTCCAGATGCTTTTTTTTTCAAAAGGGGTATAATCAAAGAAGGGTATAATCCAAGAATCTGAAGCTTAAGTGCTTTAAAGGGTTATGTTTTGCTAATGATTAAATTTGTTTTGATTTTAGTTTGGTCTTTTATTACATCTTTAAAAGCATCCACATTAAAACGAGCATGATGTCACCAGCCCACTGAATTGCTTCTGACTTTCAACCCCGTTTCACTTTCACACAGAAACGTTCTGGATGAACCCACAGTTTGTTATAAAATTGAACGAAGAGGATGATGACCCGAGTGACAACGAGAAGGCCTGCAGTGTTGTAGTGGGTCTGATCCAGAAGAACCGGCGTCGTTTAAGAAAAGAGGGCCAGGACATGCACACTATCGGCTACGCCATCTATGAGGTTAGAGGGAAAGGAGCAGTTCTCATGTGTCTCTGGAGTATATACCAGATTATAGAAATGGGATCAATCCTATGTTCAATAATATAAAACATTCTGACTCAAGACTTTTGTTTATGGCTTAGTCTGCACAATTAGTATGTTAGTATTAGTAATTAGTATTAGCTGTGTGAATTTAATGCTGTCTTGTTCGTGTTAATCTCATATATTTTCATTTTCTTCATTTCCACAGGTGCCTTCACAGGTAAGTACAATAATAATATAATAACCAGCTACTATTCATGTACAAACTTTCATACCTACAGTGATGTTTATTTTCCATAATGTGCATTTCTGTTTGAATCCATCGCTCCACCAGTTCCAAGGACAAATGAACGTGCACCTGGACAGGAACTTTTTCCTGACACACGCGCAGAAAGCTCGCTCTGAGACCTTCATCAACATGCGCGAGGTTAGCACGCGGTTCAGGCTGCCTCCTGGCGAATACCTCGTCGTCCCCTCAACTTTCAAGCCCAACAAGGACGGTGACTTTTGCCTGCGCGTCTTCTCTGAGAAGCAGCAAGAAACCAAGTAAAAATTTCTTTATCCAATTTCACAATTTTAAATCCAATTTTTGTAGGTCAGTATGAATGACTGAATAAGTACAAGAATTTGTAGTTAAAAATGCACTGATTAATTGATTAATAAGTGAATGTGTACCTGAATGAAAGAGAAAAATTATAAGAACAACAAACGAATTAGTTATTATTATTCAGTAGTTATACAGTTGATGTCATGTACATATACGTTCTCATTAACAGCATGTTTCCCCTGGCAGGCGGTGTGATGATCCTGTCGATGCTAAATTAATAGATGTGAGTTTGGTTTCAGAAGTCTTTATTGGTGTAAAGTTAATTGTAATACTTCAAAACATAATTAAAGGTACTCTAAGATTTCTTGAAAAGCTGAGATTTCTGAGTGTTCCTTTTCAGGAAACCGTGTCTGACAGTGAAGTAGATGGAAATTTCAGGGCACTGTTCATGAAACTGGCAGGAAGTGTATGTAAAGAGCTTCAGCTTCTTCTGAAAAATATGCAGTTGCTGGTTGTTCTGCTGTATGTGGCTATCTCTGCTTTCTGTTAGAATTACCAATATGTGTGTCCCTAGGATATGAAGATCTCTGCTACGGAGCTCAAAAGCATAATGAACAAAATAGTTTCTAAACGTACGTATGCTTTAAGTTTGCTGTTGTAGTAATCATAAAATAACCACACTTTGTCTTACTTGATTGTGTTTTGGTTTTCAAGGAACTGACATTAAGACTGATGGCTTCAGCATGAACACATGTTGCACCTTGGTCCACCTCATGGATGTATCCTCATTTTAACACACACAGTATGGCGCTAATCTCTGGAGTAGCTTTGTCATAATCTCAACAATAAGATAGACTGAATGAATCCCACAAGGTCATCGTGGATGGTTGTAAGAAATGTTAAATGTTAAATGTTAAAAGTTCGTCAGGTCCTATAAGCAAATTTGGCTTCTTACAGTATGTGGCTGTAATCTTGAATATTTCCCTTGACTGACCATCAGGACAGCGGCGATGGAAGGCTTGGCCTGGGCGAATTCGCCACATTGTGGAAGAAAGTGCAGAAATACCTGGTAAGATGAATGTCAGTGAGTTATTTTACTTATGCACAAGTCTTAATAAAGTGCAGTTTTATACATTTAGTTTATAAACTAAATGTTTGCCAATTAAATTAAGTGACCAGTATTTTCTATATACATAGGGCCATTAAAGGTTGTAAAAAAAAATTTTTTTTTAAGTTGTAATCGGAGAAGCTTGAACTGGTTTAGTAGCATGCATACTCTGAAAACACCAAATAATGTCCAATCTGTCATTTTTGCTTAAGTAACTTCATTCAAGGTATATTTAAAATGTGATAACGGTCCAGCTAGGAAATACAGCTAGGGAATGCATTGTTTCACTGTCTGTAGATTAAAATTAAATGCCCTTGAATACCCCTTTGAGAAAGTGACAAATGAATGATTAGCCTTAATTTAGTATGACACCCTCAGTATTTAGTAATATTACTAACAAAAGTTAAAACACAACAGAGAGCTGAATAAGGCCCTTCTTAAGAGGTAAAGAAGGCTAAGTTAGCAATCAGCAATTAGTTGCTATTTGTTAATGGAAAAGCAGCAGGGAATTTGTTCTCAAGTATTCTCTTGTGTTGATACAAAGTGGAGACCCATCTCAATATCTATAAATGATTAATTTATCATTAAGTGAATTTTGCATATAAGCTTCCCTTTTAAGTAGTAATAAATGGTTGAACTACCATAACCACTTGACTTTCACATTATCAAGAAAAGCAGTAAATAATAGGATACATACAACTATTCAACTGAATTATGCAAATTTTATGTGGCTGATGGAGGCTAAAAGCGGGGAAACAGGTGAAGGCTGGCTCCATGCCCTGTGTGGGAGAGATTCCAGCAATGCCAGACTCTGGAAGCATGGAGGCACAGAACAAATGCAAATCTTGTGCTTTAGAGCAGTCATTCACCATACTGATACAGTGGCTTGCAAAAGTATTCGGCCCCCTTGAACTTTTCCACATTTTGTCACATTACAGCCACAAACATGAATC
>JAQMYK010000023.1:38659850-38670578 GCA_030014345.1 Clarias buthupogon
CAGATTGATTAAATGCTACTTTACATTCTGGAGCTTTTTTTTATTTATTTATGTGAAAGTAACTTGTTGAGAATCTGGCTTATTTAAAATAACGTCGTGTCATGAACACATCTGCATGTCAAAAATAGGAATGTAATCTGTTTCCTAAAAAGGAAAAAAAATATCCTGATTTGTTGATTTGTGTGTAACATTTTGCCTGGGGAGGGGGGGAGGGGTACAAACTATTGGAAATACTGCTCTGGAAATGTTTTGCAACACTATTGAAAGTAGCTATTCATTTCATTTAAATATGATGCACTCTGCATTTATTTATTGATTTATTTATTTTTGCATTATATAATTAAATTAATTTTTATTAAAGATCAGTTTTATTCCAACAAATGCTTATAAATGAACAGGTAGGTAAAGATGGGTGTCAACATTTACCAACACCAGTGTACAGTCATTGTTAGGCAGGATAATTACTCCAGGTGTGTCTACATTTCTCTATGTGTGTGTGTGTGTGTGTTTTAACAGGAGCTGTGCTCCAATCCAAAGTTTATCACTGGAGGAGCTACACGGACCGATATCTGTCAGGGAGCTCTGGGTAAGCCACATTGCAATGCATTGAGGTTACATTGCCTATGGTTGTGTTTTGGTTCACAACATATCTGAGTCAGGAAGTGATGACTCTCTCTATCTCTCTCTGTCATGAACACTCACTTATATGCACATACCCTCAAACAAATAAGCCGGTAGTTGCTACCCTTCTGTAACCACCTTGACTAGGGTGCTGAACCAGTTCAACGGCTTCTTGTAAAATCATATAAGAAGGACCGATATCTGTCAGGGAGCTCTTGGTAAGCCACACTGCAATGCAATGCAATTGAGGTGATGTTGCTTATGGTTGTGTTTTGGTTCAAATCAGGAAGTGATTACTCTCTTTCTCATGGACACACACACACACACACACATGCTCAAATAAATAAGACGGTAGCTGCTACTGTTCTTTAACCACCCTGAGTATGTGGAGTTAACTTCCTGAACTCGTTCAACAGCTTCTTCTAAATCCTATGTTAAGCAGCTTTTTAAGTGATTGCCATTTCAAAAAATTGCTTTTTTTAATACAGGTCCATAAATAAGCTGTCAGCTTTTCTTTTATGCAAAAAGAAAAGGTGGGTAGAGTCAGATTGTAAAATTTGACATTTCAAAATTTCATCTTATACCGCTTAACCTGTAGGATCATGGGGCCTGGAGTCTATCCCAGGAGACTTTGGGGACAAGACAGGGTACACCCTGGACAGGGTGCAATTTCATCGCTGAGCGCACACACAAAAACGGAAAACGAGGGATTGCCAATTAACCTAACTTTTTAATCTGCATGTCTTTGGACTGTGGAAGGACCAAGCACAGGGGGAACACAGGCAGGAATCGAACCTGCACCCTGGGTGTCCAAGGCTCCACTGCTCTAACCACTATGCCAAATACACCAAATTCGACATTCATCTACAGACAGCTACGGACAAACACACAATGCTTACAACTAAATTACACAAAGATTCACACAACATTCACAGAAACCCAAGCCGGTTTTATACATGTTATTTAACCCAACTGACATTCTATCCAATATTTGCAGACATAATCAAGGTTGTCATTGCAGTTCTTACTTTGTAGTGCTGTCACACATCATGAATGATATCATCTTGTTGCGTTTATGCATTTATAAGTTGATTTACAAATTGATATGTGTTTAGCACTGTTGTAACGTCCTAGCAGTGTTACAACATTTTCACAACAAAAAATTACTGTGGATTAGAGTGTGAGCCTTCCTAGAAGATTACAGGATGCATTGCAAATGCAGACAATCCAGTTTAATAGTGCACACAAAACCTTGTTAATTACAGAGTATTACCAGGCATTTTCCAGCATGTGATCTTGGGCCGCTTACACAGAAGTCACTATTGAAATATGATCTGTGTGTCAAACAAACGAGAGAGAAGTCACACAAGCACAAAATCCACAATCGCTTAAGCATTTCCCTTTAAGCTTTAAGGCAACAGGATCAGGGTACTGTAGGGTCTTCTGTAAGACCATGTGACTTTGTGACCACAGCCGGCTGCGCGTGCATGCGGGATGATTTGCATGTTTTTTAATCCACATATAATCAACGATCTTAAACATAAGGGATAAAGACCAGGTTTCACTCTTGACAAAAATAAAGGTGATTCCTTTCCCATACACCATCATCCAGCAGCATTCAGCTTTATATTAAGTCACACAGATGTATAATGCTGGACTTGAAGTCCCAGAATGAAGTCCCAGTCTGCTAGTCTAGTTAGCAGTTTACAAGAAGATGAGTGCAATGGTGATAAATCATGAAAAAAAAGGAGTTAAAAAGAGTTGAACAGCTTAAAAGATTAAAGCATCGCCGCAGTCTTTAGATAAATTTAATAACAGTCTACCATTTTGGAAATATTTAAAAGAAGGATTTTTTACACTACTTTTACATTTATATTGTTTGGAGTGAAATAGTCATAGTCAACAGGTTTGACTTTTCAGGTTTGACTTGAAAGCCTCAACATGGCCTCAACATGTCATGTATGCTTGGGTGTGTTCAAAGTGTGACCTGTCATGTCAAAACAGGTATTAAGTCACATTTTGGCTGATTTGAGTTGAGCATATTTTTTGGCTGATTTGAGTTGTGCATATTTTTTGGCTGATTTGAGTGCATATTTTCAGATTCATGGTTCAATAAGCTCCATTTTGATTCTAAGTTTATTACGGAATCCTGACCGGTTCCTGAGATACAGTATTGCCAGTGAGAGTTTGGTTAAGAGGAGGGCCTCAGAAAAAAGCTACAAAACCCTATTTTGAATATTTAAATGAGAATTCTGTTATGTACAGTAGTCTGAAAGTGGGAAAAGTGAAAGATGGAAAGTGCTTTAAAACAATGTTTAAGATTAAAACTTTCAGAATTTTGTCAAAGGATCAAGAAGATAAGAATAAGAATTAAAATATTTGCACATACAAATAGATTTACATCACTACATATTGTCTGATTGCACTGTTCTTCTTGTTCTTGACTTGTCTTGTCTATTTTTTTTTCTCTCTTTTTTAAGTATTGCACTATTGTATGTCTGTACTGCAGATCCAGAGCTCTCTCTTGTGCTTTTAAGTCGGAATGTGAAAAAACACGGACACGCACATTGCTCCAAAGATTAGTTGAATTTGTATTATTATTAGAGCTTTCCGACTTGCGCTCATGTGCATTTTCCCAGTCGGGGAATTATTTTTCACCCAGCGGTGTGGGTGATGATGCTTCTTATGTCAGTTTCAGAGAACCAGGGAACAAATATTTCAATCAATCGCTCAGGCATTTAAATGGCACCAAAGTGAAATCTGCTTTTTGATTCGGTTTTTATACATACAGGTTATATAGGTACCGGTGCCGTATTGACACCAGGTTTCAACCTCAGTCCCAACCTTAATTGGCCTTAGAGTAAAACTGACCTGTGCGACTTAATATCTGACTTGATATCACAAATTAAGCCTGTAATGATTACTGGAAAAATTCTCAATTAGGACTAGAGTGAATCCTGAAAGACAGACCTTCTGCTATGACATTTGGCAGCTGATAACTATATTCTACCGATCTGTGATTCAGAGCATGTAGACATGTCAAAACATGACAGCTTTAAGAGCGGGTGTCAGTGCATTGAAAACTGTTAAGGTGGGATTTTCCTTTGTATTTTTTTTAACCCAAAAACCTTGAGGAATTAAGAAACAAATTCCAGTTTAGATTGATCCATTATTGTGTCTATACAAGCCTGTTTTTGCATCTGAAGTTTGAAGGAGTTTACAATATCTTACGTTCAACTTTCACACTGTGGCATGTCTGCAATCCAGTAGTGCTCACATGACCCAGGAAAAGAAATAGAATCACCCTAGGGTTTTCAAGACTGTGCATGAATAACGCATTATTGCACGGTGCTGTTAAATTCTTCACTCTGATTGGTCGGAAGGTGTCAATTTTGGTTTTCTTTTTTCATCTGTTACAGTAGTAATTTCAGCTCATATATAATTCAGATTACATTAACATACTTGTTCTAATGATGCAGGTCATTCAATAGAGTTAGCTCCAACGGATGTGCTGTATAATATAAGACCCGTGTCAGCACTTTATAACAGAAATCGTTATTCTGTCACAAGTAAGTTATGGGATTGCCTTTCCCAAACAGTTGTAAAGTTTCCTTGTCCAAAAAGACAAATGTCCTTAGGCTGCTTAATAGAGTAAACATGGGGCAGTGATGATATCGTAGAATGTCACAGGTGATGGATTTTGCACTATGCTGTATAATTGATTCTTGTCTAACATGCAATTTGAACCATGTGAGTTGAGGATTTCTGTTTCTGTCTCTCAGGGGACTGTTGGCTCTTGGCGGCCATCGCGTCTCTCACGTTGAATGACGATGTGATGGCCAGGGTGGTACCCAACGGCCAGGATTTTGGTGCTGGCTATGCTGGAATCTTCCACTTTCAGGTATTCATGTAAAAGAATATTGAAATTTCATAATATCTGTTTAAGACGGCTTCTTCACCTTCTTGTCCTCGTAACAGAGAAAGGCTGGATAAAAATTACAGTTAAGAAGATGTATTTTTTTCCCCACACTTTCTGTCTTTAGTTCTGGCAATTTGGTGAGTGGGTGGACGTTGTCATTGACGATCGGCTTCCTGTGAAGGACGGAAAGCTGCTGTTTGTCCACTCGGAAGATTTCACAGAGTTTTGGAGCGCCCTGATGGAAAAGGCCTACGCTAAGTAAGTGCGTCTTTGCTTCTAGGCATCTGGGAGAGTCTAAAACAGGACTATCAGAAACAAGTTCAACTGCTTCGTGTCTCCCTTCTTCATTACACAAATTGACCTTTACCAGTAATAGTAACTAACTAGTGAGGCATCTAAGTAGAATGCTAAACCAGTGAATTTAGTGAGGGAGATTAGCTTTTTGGGAGATCTGCCTCTGCTGTGTGAAAGAAAGCGTCTCAATCTGTGAAAATTAACAACATAGATAGGTTGAATGGACATCCTAGTCAAGAATGAGGTCATTGTCAATACTTGGGCTGAGAGAAACTGGCAATTCCTTACTAAACAAGAGTATGTGCTGGATCTGCTTGCACTTCTACTGTATCTAGGTTTGTTTCTATCTGTTGCAGGATATTTTACACCTTTTTAAACCTTCAATATATGTAGCTACTCAATGCCCACAATTTACACCTCAGGGGAGCCTGAAACTACTTTAAATTACTTTAGACCTACTTCAATCACGGTACAATCAACAGTATAGAGCAGCAAAACATAAAAAAGGTATAAATTAAAGAACAAACCTTGTTCAGAAAATGTACAAAATTCAAAACCTACCTTAGTGGAGAACAATCCAACATAGAAAAACTTTAAAGCACACAAAGCAAACTTTAAAGACTCTAGTGAAAATAAAGAGCCGGTGATTTCAGTGTCTGAGATTAAATTCCCCATTCCCTACAAGAAGCCATCAGATGGTGTAGGATGGGGGAATGGAACAAGTATGGGAACGAATTGTTCTGCCACCTTTTTCAAACTCTGCCCCCATTCACGACCACTTCTGTATGAACGGAAATAATACTCTAATATGTATACTTTTTCCTCTGTTGAGAGACCCATTTCCAACAACCATTGCACAACACAACTTCCTTTTCATTTACATTACATACATTTTCACTATTGGGAACACCAATAGTGGCTAGAGCTAAAAAAAAAGGGCACACACTAATGGATCTCAGACTTTCCCTGCACTATAAAAACAAGGCGGGTAGTGTAGCTCAAGGTCCTGGAGGTCTTCAGAACAGAGTCGCACGGCAGATGCTTAAAACGTGAAAGAGTGGCGGGGTGCTGCTCCCCAGCTCTTAAAAGGCTGTATGAGCGGCACTACTTTTAAATGAAACAAGGAACATTTAAAACAAATATTCTCAGTTAATCCAAGGACACAGTCTTTTTGCCACTTTAGTGATGGGAAGTTTGAATCATTTTAGTGATTCGGTTCTTTGCATCTCGTTCATCAAAATGAACGAATCTTTTTTTGAGTCATTTAGTTCATTTCGTTCTTTTGATCAGAAATAAAATTAAATGTTACATTTTCAATAAAAGACCCCCAATACATCTACATACACAAATTTTGGCTATAGTTCCAGTTATGAAAATATTACAATGTAACTAAGGACATATTATAATAAACAGAATGAGCAGCTCACCTCTCATATCTTCTAGTCTGAGTCGTTCGTTCTTTTGAATCTATTGCACTGCATAGTGTCTATGGGAGTCACGTGATGAAAGAACGAACGATTGGGACCGAAAAGACTCAAAGGTAACTACTTATTTCTGTTTCCTGTACATAACCTATGGAGGTTTTACGATGCTTTGTGCATGCGCGTCCAGTAGAAAATGAACAAATCACTGTCCAAGACTATTCGTTCTTCTGAGTCACGTTAAAAATTCGTTTAAAAAGAACAAATCATTCATGAACGACCCATTACACCACACTTCATTATCTGATAATGACCTGAGACAGGACACGCCTACACACTTTTCACAGGGAAGTAGTTTGGGTAATCTACATACAGGCCATGCCTCCAACACACACACACACACACACACACACACACACACAAACACACAGATTCATTGACTTTTCTAGTCATGTGGAAGATTGCTTCAAAAGGTTCTGGACAGTGAGGATGAGTTTAGCTTTTCAGTTGTGATAGTGAAAATGATCAGCTACCTGTTCGATAGAAAGCAAATACAAACAAGCAGGCGAGATACAGACAGCCATCACCGTGTCATGGAAAACACAGACTGATGATGACTCGGTTCCACAGACTCTGCGATTCCTGCCTGCATGGGAACCTGGACAACTGGGGTCTGGATTCGGGATGGATCTCTTGTATTTTTAAAGTCGATGGACATATGATAAGTGTCTGTTGTACCCTCCATTCTGCTTATGCACTTTGCACATGAGGGTGAAATCACAAGGTACACAAGAACAAAGACATTTCCATGTCTTTGCATCCTGGCTGCATACAACCAGCACATGGACTGACCTCGTGTGCCAGAAATGTTGCCACTTTTGGTTGCAGGGTCTGCGTGCATTGCAAAGCAGAGTAATTTGGTAAACAACAAAAAAAAACACCATGGAAATCCCAGGTATGCAATGTTCACTTGTGTGTTCAGTTGAATAAGATCTGCTTTGGAGAGTGGGTTTTTGCAAACTTAAGACCCGTTTTCCAGTTTGCGTGGTTTTCCCATAGATGTGCCTTCTGTACCACCACATATTTCATGTGTAAATTCATATATGGTGTATAAAATCACTGTGTCCCTCTCTCCTCAGTCCTCGACATTTTCTCTGCACAGTGTGAGCGCGTAGGTTATGACAGGGTGTAACTGTGAGCTTTTTTGCCTGACAGTGTGCTATATTCTAAATGAACTACAAACAAAAAAATATTTTTCTTTTGTCCTCAAATTATTTTCTTGTAGCGCTTACATACCTGACTGAAAGGCTCATTATGCAGCTCATTGTGCAGGCAAGTTTAAATTACACCATTATACATGATCATTCATGCCTCCTCGCATACAGTATGACCTTTCTAAACAGATAGAGTCTTAGAAAATGTCAGTTAATATATTGTTTTCTGTGAATGATTGAGCAGGATGATTGCCACATCATTTTGGTTGACATAAAACTCTAGGGTACAAAATTCAGTTCACAAAAGTTGTGCAGACGAATGTATGAATGTAGTTTTTGGCCTTATTTCAGTTCCTTTTTTTTTTCAGTAACATTTACATTTAGGCATTTATCCAGAGCGACTTACAAAAGGGCTTAAGTTATGGCCTCTGAGTGGTGCAGTGGTAAAGTGCTCGCCCTATCATCCGGAGATCGCGAGTTCGATTCCCAGGTGATGCTGTAACCTCTCGCAGCCGGAGGTCTAGAGAGAGCTGATTGGCTGAGCTCTCTCGGAGGGGAGGGATGAGAGGTACTTAGTGCTCTCACACTAATTACGGCTCAACAGCCAATCAGGGGAGCGGATAGCGCTGTCTTCTGAGTGTGTTATGCCGCACCCAATGGTGCGTGAGTGGAAGAGGAAACACGCGATAGTCTTCGGCCCTTCCGACTGAGTCTTAGCTTAATGTAGGAGCGCCCTAGTGACGGGGAGGAATTAGATACGACTAAATTAAGTTTCCATCATTGAATAGACCCTTACACTGGGTTACTAGTGTACTAACTATGTACCATCAGTCAAACACTGTTGGGTAAGTTTTTTTTTTTGGTAGTATTGGAGAAACAGATAAACCTTAAGTCATCGTATAAAGATTGCCAGAGATTCAGCTGTACGGACGTCTAGAGGAAGCTCATTTCACCACCAGTAAGGAAAAAGCGTCTCGATGTAGCCTTCCTCGATCCCTGAGAGATGGTGGGACCAGCCGAGCAGTACCATAGGATTGGATGGAACATGGTGCAGTGTGGGGTGTGATTAGAGCCAAGCGTTAATGGGTTCTGGGACGTTTTTAGGTTTGTAAGTGAGCATTAGTGTTTTGAATTAGATGCAGGCAGCTACAGGTAGCCAGTGGAGGGAGCAGAGAAGTGGGCTAATGTGGGAGAACTTGAGATGGTTGAAAACGAGATGTGCAGCTGAATTCTGGATTAGCTGCAGAAGACGAATGGTGGACAGAGGCAGATTGGACAGGAGTGAGTTGCAGTAGTCCAGTCATGAAATAACAAAGGACTGAACAAGCACCTGAGTAGCCTGTCTAGGAAGAATTGGGCGAATTCTTCTGATGTTAGAGTAAGATTAGCAATTTGTGGGGTAAATGACAGTTGATTGTCCAGGGTTACCCCAAGATTCTGGGCAATGTCTGTTGGAGTGATCTGATTGTTATCAGAGTGATCATAAAGTCTTGACATGGGGGATGAATCACCAGAGATGAATAGTTGATGAGCTGTCATCCAGGATGTCTATAACCACGCATAACGCGTAATTTCTCCAAAATACAAACTTGTACATACATTCTGCTCACATATTATTGTGCTGAATATAGTGTAATCGGTATAAGTAACTGAAAAATACATAAATGTCAGGACATGTTAGAACTTTTTCAGGGCCCCAAAACAGAATTTAGGACTAAATGCGACTCATATTACGATCTTAGTTGGGTTTGTTTTCCTGCTGCATCACAAACACGTCACTGCTGTCAGCATAGTGTTTAAAGAGACTGATCCATGTAGACATACGCATAGCAGAAGTTTCAGTCATTAAAAAATGCCGGTATTCACTTTTAATGTACTTCATTTGCTCTTTTTCCCCCTCCCTGCAGGGTGAACGGCTCGTACGAGGCTCTGTCCGGAGGCTCCACCACTGAAGGCTTTGAGGATTTCACCGGTGGAATTGCCGAGCAGTACGAGCTTAGAAGTGCACCGCCGAACATGTTCCAGATCATCCAGAAAGCGCTGGCGGCTGGATCACTGCTCGGCTGCTCGATAGATGTGAGCGCTGCTCATACACACTCTTCTTGTCTTTTTTTTGACCAGGCCTTGCTTAAAAGATCTATTTATGCGCTGTGTGTGTGTAGATCACAAGTGCTGCTGATTCCGAGGCCATCACTCGGCAGAAACTGGTGAAAGGACACGCCTACTCGCTAACTGGGGCTTTTGAGGTATAAGCAAAATGATAAAAGTAGTTTTGAAGATTTAACATTCATGTGTGTGTGTCTGTGTAACATTAATCTGTGTGTTGTGTTTTGACTTGAGGTCAATTACCGTGGTACTCGGGAGAAGCTGGTGCGCATGAGGAACCCGTGGGGTCAGGTGGAGTGGACTGGAGCCTGGAGCGATGAGTAATACACACCACACTCATGCAAACCCACATGCCACGCATTCACAAAAACACAGGCATGCACTCACGCACAAAAAACACATTCTCCTCTGCTTTACTGCTGCTGCCTGGCATGCAAAAAAGTTTATATTGCAACTTTGGGTATAATGTACTTAAGTATAAAGTAATATAAGTCTTTCATTATAAACATTATATAGTATATTATTAATGCAGTATTTATTGTAACGGAAGTCTATTAGCTTATAATATAATGTAAATGTTGTATGATCCAGTAGAAGGACTACACTTTATTCATACTGTACATAGCATTTAGCAAGATGTTGTTATAAAATCTAATAATACTTCTCACTGTTCTTGATATCACAGCTCGTCTGAGTGGAACTCTGTAGATCCTTCGGAGCGGCCGAACGCCAGTGCTGAAGACGGAGAGTTTTGGTAACGTTAGCTCTCATGTTAAAAATCACATGTACAAAAAATTATAAGAATCATAACATCCATAGCAGTTAAAAGACTTCCGCAAGTCATCCAGGACATCCAGAAAAATCGATTGCCATTTACAGAAGACTTCAAGCATAGTACAATGATGAGACTCTTAGCTGCAGTAAAAGATTTGAATGGTGCAAACGTTTTAAAGAATGGATAACTTAAATGATGGATTTAACTTCTTGCCAATTTGTGGAAGAGATGCATCTGTCTATGGGAACCGTACACACAATCACTGCATGCAGTGGCAGGGTAGTGTGGTGTGGCAACCCACTGACAGTGGGGCTCAAACCCGGATCCTCAAATCAGCAACTTAGAGGCTTAGCCTCCTGAGCCACCACTCCCAAAATA
>JAQMYK010000023.1:38675104-38698350 GCA_030014345.1 Clarias buthupogon
GACATTAAGACTGACGGCTTCACCATAGACACATGTCGCACCTTGGTCCACCTCGTGGATGTATCCTCATTTCAACGTACTCAGTCTGGTGCTAATTTCTGGAGTAGTGTTGTCATAATGTCATATGCCTTAATAATAAGGTCATCATGGGAATTTATAGGAAACAAAGTTCTCCAAGCAAGTTTAGCTTCTTATGTTTCTGTAATCTTGAGTATTTCCCTTGACTGAACCTCAGGACAGCGGCGATGGGAAGCTTGGGCTGGGCGAATTTGCCACATTGTGGAAGAAAGTGCAGAAATACCTGGTAAGATCAGTGTTCATGGATTATTTTAGTTATGAACAGAGTGCAGTTTTATGCATTTAGTTAAAAGTAGTTTCTGTACATAAAAAAAGTATCACAAAGTTGTAATTATACTAGCTTGAACTGCTTTAGTAGCATGCTTACTGTCCATTGAAAACACCAAATAATTGCCAATTTATAATTTCTGCTGATGTACAGTACTTCATTAAATATCACATAATTTGCTTGTATAAGACTCGCTTGTTAATGTTCCATCTGATAGACGACTAGGATATGAAATACTGGCTGCTTGATTGTCTTTCCATTTCACTCCTTTTCCAAACTCATTGTTTCAGTGTCAAATACTACCCCTTTGATGAAGTGCATTGTCTTAGCCAATCAGAATGTAAAGTACTGAAGTACATTTGGGTTAGCTGTTAGTGGTTAGGTGCTAACCATTAATGTGTAACCTATCCCATATGTGCAAAAGACCGTTAGAATAGCTTTCACCAGTCAGCCACTAACCTGATAACCACATACGTAGCTCTTCTTAAGGGGAATGGGCAATCTATGATAACTATAGGAATAACATGCCTAATGTAGGATCATGTACAAAAATAAAGAAATAAAGGCTGGCTGAAATACCGTAATAGCTGAAAGGCCTGTCTTAGTAGTGATTATTGGGGTCCAATCACCTTTAGCAAATATCACTGGATAAGACTCCAATAAATCGTTCAATTATTGCAAAGACTGGAAAAACTACCTGTTCTGGCCAGTGATATTTGCTGAAGGTGATTGGACCCCATGATCACTGCTTCTGGTTATATTTAGGGATCTGAGATATGTGGCTTCCTATATGATCATTCCAGATTTCAAAGAAGTCATAGCATTTGTTGTTGTAGCTAATTAACTAAGTACTATATTCATATTATTCTTGTAGCAAATCTATAAGGATAATGACCTGGATGGGTCCGGGAATATAAGCACAACAGAGTTTCGTATGGCACTGACGAAAGCTGGTAAGTCAGACATCAACCCACATCAGTCACGACCTCTATTCACACGCTTCACACGATTGCTTTTTGTACAGTGTCCTTGAGAGTTTTGAAAGGCGCTTATAAATAAAATGTATTATTATTATTATTATCACCTGATCACTCACAAGACTTAACTGTCTGCTGTGTCCCATAGCAATTTATATTGTATATACTGTAGGTATCTTGAAGAAGAGCCAGAACCAGAGTGCATGAAATGGATTGTAGAACAAATTGTTATTGTCTTATATTAACCTATGAGTTAATTCAGTAATGGGCAAATTCACATGTTATAGTTTTATATTCTATATATTCTAATATAAGGACTCTGTTTTTGACAGGATTCACTCTGAATGACACAATCTTCCAGATTCTAGTAGCCCGCTTCGCCGATCCTGACCTCACCATTGACTTTGATGACTTTGTGGCATGCCTAATGAAATTGGAGCTGATGTTCCGTAAGTGAAGTCCTGAATGAGGAAATGGGAAAAACAACCAACCATATATGCCTTAAGGTTGAAAGTATGTGGGCACTTGAATACCACACCCCAAAAACAAGAATTGTGGACATAACACAGCCTTTCCCAAAATGTTGCCACAAAGTTGGACTGTCTTTGTATGTTGCAACATTAAGATTTCCGTTCACTGGAATTAAGGGCCCCAAACACATACCAACATGACAGGAATGGGATGTTCACCATGTTTAGACCATGATAGTCTATGTGTTTCCATTCTAAAGTCGTCTTATAGGCAAAGATAGAATCTGTGTACTACTTCTAAAACAACATGCCAGTACTCAAGTCTATCCACAGTACTGATGTTATAAAAATAAAAAATAGGCAAATGAGAGCATGGCAACTCACCCATGATATTGTAGGTGTATCAAATGCTACTCTGTTAATTTAGCACATGAGAAAGTAAACCAACCACAATTAGGGCTGGATTAGCGTGGATATTGCAAAAGGTATGCAAAAGCAGTAAAGAAGGGTCCACTATTATTATTGGGTCCAAGATAAAATATTTTATGAGTTCAAACTGTTACAAGTACTGTATAAGCAAAAATTACCTACTCCGGAAATATGAATGAGTTGGCAATCTACTATAACTGCTGGAAAAATTTTTTTTACTCTCATTACTGTGTTCTGTTATTCACTATCGAAAGTCCTGGTTTGACTTGATCACCCTTTATAAAAATGAATGGTCAAACTACCAACTGCTAGAATAACAGTTTTAATATAAACTCTCATGAGAGACAAACCTGCGGTAGAAATACTAATGGATGAGTAAACTACCATAAGTTAGGCTAATCATAAACCATTAACACACTACAGAATGGCTAAACTACCATAACATGTCTTACAATGAAACCTCGGATTGCGAGTAACGCGGTTTGCGAGTGTTTTGCAAGATGGGCAAAGATTTTTAATAAATTTAATAAATTAAAAAATCTTGGAAAACTAACAAGTCTTGATTTACGAGTACCGAGTATCATATATCACGCATGCACTTCTTGTATTGACGCCGAGCGTCACATGATCACAACTGAGCCAACGGTTTTTCTCTCTTTTGTGCTGCGGAATTGTGGGTAATCGTCTCCCCTGCTGGATAGTCTCCTCTTCCGCCTTCACAGACACACACACTTTTTCTCTGCTCTACACGGAAACACTGCTCTGTTGCGATTCTTTTCAAAGGTAAAGTGCAGGTTAATTTGTTTTATTTTTACTTTACAGCAGTGATTCCGTTAGTGTGTCGCTCAATCGAGTGTCATTAGAGAGATTTCTTGTTTATGTTTCCGATAAAAGAGTGGAGGAAGAGTAACTGTGTAAGACGAGACGGGGGAGAGGGGAGCTTACTTCACTTACTAGATTCACACACACACACATACACAGCGCCTGAGTGCACAAACAGAAAAACTTATCTGTCAGGATTTATTTTTACTTTTTTATTTTTTATTTTTTAATTAAAATTCAATTTGATTTACGAGTGTTTTGGAATACGAGCCCGCTTCCGGAACGGATTATGCTCGTAATCCGAGGTTCCACTGTATAATAAATGATCAGGGTTTGTTGGCACACCAGGCCAACCTTAAACACACTACTGACTAGCCAAACAGCCATTGCTACAAGGATAACCAGTCTGCCGCGTCGCTTATCTTGTTCAGCTAGCTTGTTTACATTAGCCTGCATAGAACAGTGAATATGCTTTGCTGAATGTCTTGAGCAATTAGCACAGGTATTCTCTTTTTCTGCGTCAACAGCTAACTAGCTGAAACACTAGCAAGCTTCTACTACACGAAGCTGCCACAATAGTGCAAACCTTTTTTCATGCCACAGTCTCTACCTTTCCTGCCCTAATCACAACATTGCTTTAGTTTTATAATCAGCCAAATTCTTAAACTTCCATGATCGCATCTCATTTCTCTTCCCTGTTTTTTAGGAATGTTCTGGAAGATGGATCCACACAAAACTGGTTTCTTAGAGGCGGACTTTCAAACGGTTAGTTTACCTCATGTTTTTTATAGATATATACTGCATACTGTATTTATTTTGTCTAAACACTGTGTTCTCTCTCTTCTCTCTCATCTCTCACAGTGGCTGTGTCTAACCATGATCTAAACGGGTCCAGCCTGAGGGCAGCAGACAAGCTAAGAGTCTAAATACTAAAAAATTCTCCACTGCTTAAACAAGACTCTTAAGGCAGGCTTTATGCATAAGCACTCAGAAAAAGTTTTTTTAAAAATATTTTTTTTTGGTGTATGTCTACGGTTGATTTAGTTACAAAGTTAAACTGTTATGGGATTTTTAATTATGCATAAGTCATAAATGTATGCAAATAAAATATTTCTGTTTAAGCCAGTGGTTCTCAACACTGAGAATGTCCACTAAGGACCCCCGTCTTGCACGTTTTAGTGTTTTCCCAGCTCTATCACACCCACTTGAATTTAGAAAAGGCTGTCATTTAGCTGATTAGTTAAATCAGGTGTGCTGGGAGATGAGAAAACACAAAGGGCCGTCCAGGGGGTCATCTAGGACCAGCGTTGAGATCTACTTGTTTGAGCAATATATACTATAGGCTATATTTTTTTAAAAATATATGTTATTTTGTTCACATTTTGGATGCTTTGTTGTCAGACGTTTACCAAAGGTTGTATTTCACGATGAAAACTGAGCCATTACACTAGAAATGTTTGCATTGTCTTGAAACAGATAAAGGCTAATATACAGTATATTACGTTTTACCTTACATGATATTTGATGATATGGTGGTGTTGGATAAATCAAATTCTTGCCTTATTTCTTTATTTGGGTGAAGTATGAGTGATGGCGTGAGAAAAAATGAAGTCTGATTATGCTATAAAAACACTAGTCTACTCTCAAATCTATTAAATGTTTAAGGATAAAAGTATTATTACATTGGAACCTTGGATTACGAGTAGCTTGGTCTGCAACTGTTTCTCAAGACGAGCAAAAGTTTTATATACATTTTAACTCAGTAAACGAGCAAGGTGGTAAAATACGAGCAGTTTTGTGGGTAATCGTCCCCCATGTTCAGTCTCAGTGCATGTGCGTCACTTGAATAGACAACATCCGTGCGCACGTGTACTGTTTACCATTAACACTGTGACCACGTGTGTGCGCGTAAAACATTTTTTATTTTGTGTTTGTATGTGTACTGTATGCGCGTGCTTGTGAGAGTGAGAGTGTCTGTTGGTAAAGTAGTGTGTGTGTGTGTGTGTGTGTGTGTGTGTGTGTGTGTGTGTGTGTGTGCGCGAGTCAGAGTCTCTATTCGGTAAACTGGTGTGTATGTGAGTGAAAGTCATCTTAAATAGTAGCCCCCTTCCTCCTCCTCTCCTGTCTCTGATTCTGTCAGCAAGCTGGTGTGTGTGTCCATATGTCTGTGTGTGTGGGCTCGCATTTGTGTAGGTTGAGAGTCTCTATCAGTAAACTGGTGTGTATGTGTGTGAGCGTGTGGGTGTTTCTTGCCCTCCATCCTTGCCCTCCATCCAACACCCCCCCCCCCCCCCCTCTCTCTGGTCTCAATCACTACAGCCACGATTCTTTTTAAAGGTAAAGTGCAGGTTAATTTGTTTAATTTTTATTTTATATTGTGTATGAATTATTTCTATATGAATATTTTGGGTTGTGGAATAAATCACCTGAGTTTTCATTATTTTTTTATGGGGAAATTTGCTTTGTTATACAAGTGCTTTCATATACAAGCATGCTTACGAAATGAATTATGCTCACAATCCAAGGTTTAACTGTATAGGATATATTTCACAAATATGTCCTTTTTTAAAGTTTTAAAGTACCCCCTGAGGTTTTAATTGAAATATAGAAGACTATAAGAATATAGCGTCATTTTATGCTGTTTGTTCTGCCATTTTTTTTGCCTACCAGAATTTCCTACCAGTAACAAAAGTGTGTAGTTATATGAGTCTGCTCTACTTTCTTAATATCTTATACATATTCCTTCAATTGGTCGTAGCACTGCAAAAAATATATAGTATAGTTTTCACGTTCTGATATACTGGTAGCACGTTTTTAATGTCATCAGAATATAATCCCTGTCATGTTAACCCTGGCAGCATTTTCTGAGACGTTGATTTAACATAGCCACCAATGCACTAGTCAAGATTAAAATTAACTATCCAAATAAAATAAAATGTGCCATAAAACACACAAACAATAATAATGAAAGCAAATTTTAAATGCTAAACTAGAGCCTAGAAGTTGCTGGGAGTAGTAGTAGTAGTAGCAAGGATTTATGGGCGGGGCACTATAGGTGTATGCCGTGTATGCACATGCGTGGGTAGGAAAGCCTGATGGGTAGGATGAATTTATCGACACAATGGCATAAACCTATCACCGATTTTCATATTAAAATATGCAATGATTAGACAGTAACTGGGAAAGTTTAGCTACAAAGATGACGTGTTTGTAGTGTATGAATTTATATTTGTTGCAGAGTTTTGTTTCTAACATACAGTATGGAGAGTGGTGGTGTTTTCCTTCTGTTCAATTTGCCTAGTAATGTATATTCATTCTGTGAAGGGAAAGATGTAGGTTTGTTACTTTCAGGTATTTTTTCCACACAAAAAAAAAAGATGAAAAAAAGGTGAAAAAAGCCTTCATCTTCAGGGATACTTTAATTTTAAAAAATGCTGCATAATTTTATTTTTATTTTTTATGTTTTGGTGGGAAGATTGTTTTTAAGTTGCGGTGTTTGTAACTATCCGTTTCACGATGTACTGACAATGTATTTTGCCATTTTCCACATCATTAAACATATTTAAAGGGTAAAGTCATTTTGTGTGCTTTTTTGTTTAATTTTTTAAATATGTAGTACAGTATTTCCCAAATGTGTGTAGGACAAGAAAAATACACACTTGACCACCCACTTTTCTTAGTCGGCTATATAGGGTACAGGCTCGATTTGGGACACGCCCTCAAGATTAAGTCACCGCGATGCCACGCCCCCTAAGGGTAGGGCTGCGCAGTGCAGTGCGCTGAGATTCTGCTGCTGCGCGTGTGTGTGTGTGATGACTTAATCGCATCCTTTACCATTTAAATTCGTGTAACCAGCTGTGTGCTGGTCGTCTCAGACAAATCGGAGAGCAAAATAGTGGTACGTTTGCATGCTTCGTGGTTTTTATTATATATATTCATGTTTATATTACCTTGGAATGTGTGTGTGTGTGTGTGTGTGTGCCCCGGATGTGCATGTACTGAATATATTTATATGACCAAACAAATCCTTTAAGTGACATTACATGACTTTTTTTTTTGGACAGAGTGATTAATACTGCCCGGATATTTCGCACAGACGTTCTCGAATACACGGGGAGATGAAACACCCAAATGAATAACCGCTGCGACTGAAGTGAGCGCAGGGATACATAATAACGTGACACTCTTTAAATAAACATTGTCTCGAGCAGGATGAAAATGCGCAGATCAGTTGGTTTGTTTCTCTTAAGCGTTACATAGTACCGATCGTAACAACAATGTAACTTTCAGCTTGCTTTGATGTTAAATCTGTACAGATTACATGAACTCCAAACGCTGTTGAATCCTCCAATCTGATTGGTCAGTCCAAGTGTTGCTCATACAGTAGATCCGGCTGATTTATATTTATAGTAATAGGCATGCTGTTATAATTCGTACTATCTATGGTTACACAAAAAGCTTTGATTGATGATTAATCATAATCTGTTTAAAATGTGTTGCTATTTGTATATTATTTGATATACAGAAATTTCTCATTTATGTAAGGAGTCTCCAGTGTCAGGGTGGGAGAATGATACTCTTACCTGCTTCTCAGCACTATGACAGGGTCAATAATGCATATAGAGAGGGGTGTATGAAAACCAGCCGCTGGACGCAGTGCCAGGTCTTCTGCCAAATTATGTTGCTGGATCAAAAAATGCTACCATACAGTAAGTTAATAGATTTGCGCTACCCTGTCGAAATAAGCTACATGCTAAATGAGTAAATGTACTATGGAGCATGGTTTGATACATTATTATAGCATACATTTATTAGAGAATTTGTGAGTAGCATATTCCGATCTATGGTTACACAAGAAATGTAATTATAAAGCGATTAAAATATGTTGCTATTTATATATTATTTGATGTAGTGAAACCTATAATTTTACTTTTATGGAAGGAGTCTCCAGTGTCTTTTTTTTTTCTTTTTTTTTCTTTCTTGTGTGGGAGATTGATACTCTTACCTGCTTCTCAGCATCATGACGGGTCAATAATTCAAATAAAGAGGCTGGTGAGGCACAGTTTACCTCATGTACTATAACGTAAACCAGGGGTGTATGAAATGCCGGGACGTATTCCCACCTGATGCACAAACCCCAGCCACTGGACACAGTGCCGGTGTTCTGCTCAAATTATGCTGCCTTATCAAAAGATGCTACCATAGAGTGAATTAATAGACTTGCGCTACCCTCCCAAAAAATGCTATATGCTAAAGTGGTAAATTTTCTATGACAGTAAGTGGAGCATGTTTTGATAAATTAAAGCATATATTTATTGCAGCATTTAGGAGTAGCATATTCTGATTGACAAATATCCTCATCAAGTAATGCTCTCGGTACATAATCAACAAAATAAATGAAACAGTTGCCAAGCCTTCCCAAGTCGACCTTTCCATTGTTTGCATTAAGTAGGAAAAAATGAGAGGTAGCATGAATTGGCAGAACACTTGTCCCAAGCCCGGATAATAAAATGGGAGGGTTGTGTCAGGAAGGGCATCTGGTGTAAAACCTGTACCAAAGTAGTGTGCCAATTGGATGACCCGCTGTGGCAACCCCTCGGAGGTACCAGCCAGGAGACTAACAACAATATTCACAGTTACAATTTGCAATGACATGCAAAATGTAGCTAATTATTCATGACAGGTAAATCACGACAGATCGCTCCTGTTTCACATTTGTTGGTTACTTGTTACACTGCTGCTCATGTCAAACAAACTAAATTAGTCTTATAGATAAATGTGCATATACCCCTTGTCATGCCACCCCACTGTAGATTATTTGACCATAGTTGCTTGCCAAGGCAAACTAACAACTAATGTTTTCCAACAAATGTTTTCGTCCTGTAAATTTTGAATAAACACATTTGCTGTTTAACATGGTTACAGTATACATAAGAGTTAACTGGAAGATAAATAGTCTTGATTGCCCAAAAATGCAAAGCATTTCTCGTTTCAAATAGAAAAACGTTGCTGCAGGATTTATTTATTTTTTTTTTTTGTATAATCTTTAAGGCATCCTCAGGAGGTTGAAATTTTTTCAAAGAATGCATTTCGTCAGGGCGCTATTGCACATAATTTATCAACTACGATAAATCTCTTTTTAACTGTTTAGTTTGGGAGATATACAAACAAACAAACAAACAAAATACACATGCTAAGAAATTCTTATCACTGTAAGCTTATCAGCAATAGCATGGTATGTCAGTGTTTTGTGAAATGTTTGTGTGTGTGTGTGTGTGTGTGTGTGTGTGTATACACTGGAACTTGCTGATTCACTCACAGAATCTGAGACAGAGACGAATCGATTAGGGCTGAAGCAGTGTATGGTATGTGGCAACCTGCTTATGTCGTCACATTTTTAACACGACCTAGGAAACACTTTCAGATGTCTTTTGCCAAGTTAGAAAAAGAGAATCATGTAGCATATTCACTGTAAAAAACTAACAAAGAAAGATGCATAAATATAGAGAATATATCGGATAAAGCAAAGATTCTCTAAATGTCATAGATTTTGAGTGTCAGGATTAAAATGAGGTAATATCGCCTTCATAATTTTGGTAAATCCCAAGTAAATGATTAACACCAAGGGAAAGTCCCTGTTGTCCAAGATGGCAGCCGACCACAACAACCCAGGGTTTAGCTTTACTCAGAGATTTGTTTCTCAAATCACATCAGAATCAGAAAGTTTGTGTGAGAGATGTCACCTACAGACTGAGTGTGGTGTGTCTCAGGAGAAAACAAATCTGTGAGGAGGAAAAAAAACTGTGAGGGAAATTCTGTTCCTAGTTAGCGCTGTTAGCATCCTAGGCATCCAGTGCCAAACAGAAAAGGGCAAAGCTCAGATTTCAGATGTGTTGTGGCTGGATGAAGGAAGAATTTACCTCTCAAATTTCACACAATTTTTAACTTGTACTAAATGTAAGCCTTAGATGTGTGGCATCAATTGGAATTTAATAAAAAATTTCTTTAAGAAGACTTGATTTCACTTGAGTTACAGGTTATGTGATTTTTTATTTAATTTTTATAGTATGACCCGAATGAATTGATGAATAATTGTACAACTATTTGTTAAAAAGAGACACGTCATGTATCCGCTTCTACCCCAAACCAACACACACACATACACACCCCTGACAATGTGAATCATGTAAATGATTAAGTTATATGATTTAGGTGGATAACTGATATGATTCTCTTTCTTATTTTAAATGTAATTTTTATTTAAATTTTATTATTTTTAATATTTTATTACATTTTTATTATTTTATTTTTTTTGCTGTTCTTGTTTTAAACTTCTGCTTCTTTTAAGCCTGTCACTACAACAAGGAACTGCAGGCACACAGGTTTGTATTTTCCTCAGAATAAATTTTTTTCATGCAAAACAAACTCTACAGGCTTAAGTGGATGGACGATTCAAATGACCTCGATTTCAGCATTTTATTTTATAATTTTTTTCAACGAAATCTCCGTTGCCATCCTTGACAAGTTGAGACAGCGTAAGCGGAATAAAAGACCTTGCAGTGAGTGTATTAATAGACTGAGCTGATCTGTTGTGGAAATTTTTGCTTTGTATTTGAGGAATAGTGGCGTAGCTCCGGTAACATCGATACATCATCATAGAAATATGTTTTGAGAGAGTAGCATTCATGTGTTATGACAATAACAAGATGATGCTTTGAACAGTATCTATATAAATTGAAAAAGTTTTGTCTGTACATTGGTCAGAACTCGCTCTTTCAATTATATCTTCATGAGTTATACATTAGAGGACATGAAACCAGTCTCAGAAAAATACTCTGTCTGTTTGTCTGTATGTATGTATGTATGTTGGTCTGGCAGACAGACTGGCTAGAAGGAATCTAATCAAACGTTGCCAGTCCTTTGGTATTTGCCTGAAGTTAAACCTAGACCAACCGGCACCAAAATGTTGAGGAGAAATAATAACACCGGCACTGATTGATTTTAATTAGAAAAGCTAAATTGAATATTTTTACTGAGATAAGTTCATATTTTCACAGCTGAAATAACAGTGCTGAAGTGGTATAAGTGAATTTTAACACAATAGAGGTGTTTTAAGACAAAACTTACTCTTTATCCGATCAACTTCTTTGTTGAAGGCGTAAGATACTTAACCTACAAACTCTTTACCGCTCGGGTACTTACGCTAGTTTGTTTATATAGAGTTATGCATGAACATTTTTTGTAAGTATTGGAATGTAGATTTTTATAAACTTAAAGTATGCAAAAGAAGTTTAAATCTTTAAAGAAGCAGTATGTCATTTATGCCCTCTGCTGTCTGTAAAAGGAATTGCGATATTGGAAATTGCTGTTATGTTCATTATTATAGGTTTGGAAGTTAAACAAAAAGAGACTCCACCTTTTAAAGAGCATGTGAGCATTTTTAAAAGGTTCTGTAAAAATTGCAAAAATAATCAGCGTAATCCTTTGTGGTTAACATTGTGCCTTATGGCTGTTGTATGCTATCTTACGGCGACTCCTGTATCGCAATATGTTGCTGGCTTCTCTGACCTTCATGTGCATGTTCCACTTTAACCGCTTCATGTGTATCGAGGGCTGTCTGTACAAGCTTTCAGTCGTCTCCCACTTTAAAGTGTGTGTGTGTGTGTGTGTGTGTGTGTGTGTGTGTGGAGGAATGCAGACGCTCTGCTTGCATGATTACAGCTGTCTATGTGCTGAATGCTTGTAATAGCAGAACGCGCACACACACACACACACACACACACACACACACACACATTGAATGTGTCACTATCTTACAGTCACAGCATATTCATTTGATTTCTTGCTTTCTCTCTGTCTTTCTCGCTCTCCCTCTAATGCACACACACATACACACATGTTCACATGCCACATGTCTGAGTAACACTCAGCTTCAGGCCTGTTCACACCGGAAAACAGCACAGCTAAACCTCACCAAAGTGAGAACTATTCTGGAACTGTTTAATTATACAGACCTCTGTATGTAATGTCTTTTTACGGTGGCGTATAAGTGCATGACACGTCAACGAAAGCAAAAACACAAGAGCGAATTAGAGAGTCGAATGAAACGTGCATGTCTAGTGTGTTTTGCACTTACAGGTTAAAATGTGTCACTCTTATTGTAAGCAAATGAGAAGGTATACTACAGTCTATATTATAGACCTTGGCATATGCACTTTCTATGAAAAAAAAAAAGGGCATCATGAGAAGTTCCACTTTTTTGTGAAGAAATTCAGGCTGTGCAATAAATGGTTTCACTGTAGTTCCAAAACAAACTGGGTGAGTTCACAGCGCTGCTACTTACTTATGAGCTTCAGAATTATTGGCACTCTTTATGATAAAATAACTGGATATACACTATATGGACAAAAGTATTTGGACAAATCTGTTGATTATTGAATTTAGTTGTTTCAATCAGGCCCCTTGTCCCCAGTGAAGAGCAATCTTGATGCTTTAGCATAGAAAGACATCTTGGACAATGCTACACTTCCAACTTTGTGGCCACAGTTTGGGGAAGGCCCTTTTCTATTCCAACATGTGCACAAAGCAAGGACTATAAAGACATGGTTTGATGAGTTCATTGTGAAAGAGCTTGACTGGCCCAAGCACAGAGCCCTGACCTCAACCCCATCGAGCCAGGAGATTGCGAGCCAGGCCTTCTCATCCAACATCAGTGCCTGACCACATCCATTAAATACACAATGAATGGGCACAAATTCCCACAGAAACAGCCTTCCAAGATGAGTGGAAGCTCTTATAGCTGTAAAAGGGAGATCGACTGCATATTGAAGTGGATGTATTTGGATACAATGTCATTGCAAGTTTGCCCAAATACTTTTGTGTAATTTACATTCATACTGTATACTTACTATCCAATTATCCAGTCAGCCAATCACATAGCATCGGCTCAATCGATTCAGTCATAACAAGAACAAGATTTTCTCACACAGCAGCAATTCTGTTTCTTAATGAGGGACATCAAAGGAAAACGTTAAAATTGGTTCAAGCCGACAGGAAGGCTACTGTAATCCACTGAGCATTCGTTACAACCGCGGTGAGCTGAAAAAGCATCTCCGAACGCGCAACAAAAGGAACCACTGAGCTTCAATGGCAAGAGATGTCTTCATGCCTGTCAGTGATGAACGAGAGTCTAAGGCTACAATGGACACAAACTCTTTTCAGTTGATTGACTGGTTGGATAATTGAATTAATGATCAGGATTTTTAAATAGTAGCAAATGAAAATGCTCCCTAAGGAAGGAGAACTTAATGATGAAGGCAAAGATCAGTTTAACAGTTCCATAATTATTTGTTCTTTGGTTTGTAATGCTTACCACTGACCTGCGAATAACTACTTTCATTACAAGCCAGTGTTTGGCAGCGTTGCTGAAAGGTTTTGGTCGGGGTAGCTTAGTGGTTAAGGTGTTGGCCTGCTGATCAGAATGTTCCAGGTTCAAACCCCACTCCCACCAAGTTGCCACTGTTGGGCTCTTGAGCAGGGCCCTTAACCCTCAACTGCTCAGATGTATATTGAGATAAAAAGGTACGTTCTGGATATAGGGGTCTGCCAAATGCTGTAAATGTATTGGCTGAGCTCTTTCTGAAGTAATAAGTAATTGGACTTACAAATTGAATCATGTTTTGAGAGAAATATCATACTTTTTTGGGCAGGATTTAAATTTCCTATTCAAATTTCATATACTTAATTGTAATTACATGTAATTAGATCTTTCTACAAGCGTATCTGAACTTGCTAACACTGGAGGATGGAGATCAATGCCACTATTCTTTCCCCAACAAATTCCTTATAGGGTGCTAATAATTTTGAAACAATTGTTCTCCAGAGAAATAGCAATACTTAGAATTATATAGCATTCCGGTACAGACTAAATTCAAAATATTGCTTATTCTACATGTTATTGATTTTGTATACTGTAGCTGCGTTTATAATGGGTGCCAATAATTTAGCAAAAGACTCTTTTTGTTTGTCATTATTGGTTGAAAATATATTTGGTGTTAACAGGCCTTTATACACTCACAACCCTCCTGACATGCACACTTACTTTCATTGCTTATACACACACGCGCTCATTATTTACATGTGTCTCCTGTGCCCTCCTGTAGCATGTTCGTATTTGGCGGGATGTCATCGAGAATTCATTACGAACGCCTGCGGGCAGAGGGCGCGGGCACCAACGATCGAGCTCTGCCGTTTCTCAACCAGGACTATGAGGCACTGAAACAGGAGTGTTTGGAAAGTGGACAGCTCTTCGAAGACCCATGTTTCCCGGCACGGGCGCCGTCACTGGGATTCAAGGAACTTGCGCCAAACTCGTCTAAAACACGTGGAGTGGTGTGGAAGCGGCCCACAGTGAGTCACTTTATTTAGACACCAGCTGGTTATGTCAGAACACTTAACGTGAATAACCATTACTGATGTGGGGGGGGTATTATTATATGTAAAATGTCTTTGTACTGGGTCTGTGTGCATGGAGTTTGCATGTTTTTCCCATGTTTGGTGGGTTTCCTCCGGGTACTCCAGGTTTCTCCCACAGTTCAAAGATATGCAGCTTAAGCTAATTGGTGTTCCCAAAAGTAGTGTGTGTGTGTGTGTGTGTGTGTGTGTGGCCTGCGATGGATTGGCACCTCATCCAGGGTGTACCCTGTCTCAAACCCTAAGTCTCCTGGGACAGGCTCCAGCCCCCCATGACCCACTATACAAGATAAAGTGCTATAGACGTTGAGTGAGGGTTTGTAGCCCATCAAGCATAGGTAGGGGGAACTTTTTAGAACTACACAGACAGACTCTGTTTCATAGCAAATCATTAAATATTAAGTCTAACATTTCCTGGTCACTTTAACTAAAATCGACCCTGAAATGTCAATCAAACCAAAACCTTCATGTGACCACCAAGTCCAGACTGTAGTAAAAAGGAACCCGACATTTAGAAACCAGGTAAAAATATTAGTGCATCCTTTCTACTTCAACAATAATTATGACCGTAAATAGTAGCTAGGTGTTATTTATAAAATGCAAAACTTAAATTTAATCACCAAGAAGTGTGACTACTTCTATAAAAGCAGGACTTTCAGCAGTTTCTTAGCCCGGAACACGTGTGTGTGTGTGTGTGTGTGAGAGAACATCATGGATATCAGGCATGGATTCAGAGAAACCATTGTTTACCTGTTAATCAGTCTAGGCAGGGTCATCCACAAGCCGTCTCCACAATTTAAAAGTCGACCTTATGCACTAAGAAGAATATCGTACAAATGGGGAGCCATTAAGGCAGTTGCCAAACTGCTCATGAGTGGGAAATACAGACTATTTATTGCCCAGATATCAAGATCCATTGAAACCTAAGAGCAACATCATGTAACCTACAGGCTTCTGTATTAAATATGTACGTTCATGACAGCACAATCAGAAAAAGACAAGGCTAGGAAAAGAGTACGGCAGCATGACTTACGCAAAACTGAACAAACCTGAACAAGATGGAGATGTTTGGGTAGAAAAAGCCAAACTCAGCGTGTTTCCATAAATCTTAAGTATAATAGTGAAGGGTGGTGATTTGCAGCCACAGGGCCTCTCAAGTGGGAAACTTGCAATTACTGAGACAATGATGAACTCAACCTGAATGTTTTTGAGAGGAATGCTTAAGCTTAAGCTCAGCTGAAATTGCGTCATGCACCAAGACAATGTTCGATATCCAGTTCGACCTCATCAAGATTCAACATAAAACATTTCTTTCAAGTTTCTGAACCTGAAGCTGGTTTTACATGTTACTGAATTATAGGTTTTGCTTATACTTCACAGCTGCTTTCAGAATGTGGCTTTACTTTTGGGGAAAACATGACTATATATTTTTTTGGTGTTGTTGTTGCCAGCCCCGGGTTATGTGTGTATACGTTGGTGAGAGTAATGCATTGTTATTTGGGCCATGAGAGAAAAAAGAAGGGTGTACTTACAAGTAAAACAAGTCTGCAGTAAAATATTTTAATGGTGCAAATTTTTTAAAGAAGGGCGTACGTCCATGAATGACGATCCTGGCCGAGGTGGCTCTGAGCCGCTGCAGTTGTTCCTGTGAACATTCAGTGCAACGCCTGATCCAAGAATATATACGACGGAAAACTTATCGCCAACTTGAAGAAGAGACGCATCTGTATGTGGAAACTGTACACACAATTGTTCACCAAAACCACTTGGTGCATGTTACAGGAACTTGGCTAGGTGTTATTGCCACGTCCCCCATACAGTCCTGACCTCGCTCCAAGCCATTTGCACATGTTTGGGCCATTAAATGAGTTCCTGTGAGGCCAGCATTTCAGAGGTGAAGCAGGCTGTTAAGGCTACTACAAGAAGTCAGGGAGGGCCAAACCACGTGACGCATCTTTTCGAACTGCTCACTCGTGCGCCGTTGGGGGGGCGGTGTAACACACTCGGAGGACAGCGCTATTCGCTCCTTCACAGACGCCCATGATTGACTGTAGAGCCACGATTAATGTGAGAGTGCCAAGTGCCTCCTATCCCACCTTGGTGAGGGAGCTCGGCCAATCAGCTTCCTCTAGGCCCCCAGCTGCGAGAAACTACAGCATCACATGGGAATCGAACTAGCGATCTCTGGATGATGGGATGAGCCTTTTACCACTGCACCACTCGGGGGCCACTTCCTACCTTGATGGTATCCCATCACTAGTGAAACGGTGGGATAAGTGCATTAGTGTATATACAGAGAAATAAAAGGAGGAATAGTGTCTTATTCTGCACAATCAGAAGTCTTGAAGGACCCTTGTACTTTTTCTGCATGACTTAAATGATTTTAGCTCGAATCTAAGAGTCAATGCTGTTAGTAAGCTGGTTAGTGTTTTCAGTATGTTAAACACCCAGGCGAGGGGTTGGGTTCTGTGACCTGTTTTAAGAGTTTGGTCAATGTTTGCATCAGCTAACAAATATTTGAGTAGCCATATAGCTGAATAGATGGATGCATATAATGGCTGCTTTGAGCGTAACTGGGTACAGTACTATGTGTGTGCGTTTGCATATGTGTATCAGTTGCATCACTTGTGTCAGACTTGTCTAGAGCACCGAGAGTGCAAAAGGCCCACTGTAGGGTTTTTCTCTTGTGGTCAGTGTGCTGACATGTACAGCTCATCAAAGACTCTTCTGCATAGCATTTTTCACATGCTCACATCTACACAAGGTTTGTCTCGTCAGTCCGTTCATTCCGAGAAGGCCTAGTCTAAAGTGGGTATTTATTGATCATGTATAAGGAGTGATCCATGAATGTCTTTTAAACCATATATAGGATACACAGAAACTGAAGACTGTTATATATTATATATATGTGTTATATTATACTTTCACTGGACGCTTCATTAGACATGCTAACCACATGACTTATACGGCACATGTTTTTTGTGGTGAAGGATGGTGTGTGTGTAGCTACAAGGTGAGGTGTGTGTGTATGTGAGCTTGGGTAAGTGGTACATGTCTGAGTAACATCTATGCATATAATTTCTTTGTCTTAAGAAGCTCTTGGGTGACTTTTGCTGCATTATCCATCTGTACTGTAAATGTGAGGTACTGACCTATCAGGTTTGACTGGATCTGAGCACACAGTCGAGCTCCATCCACTTTAGATTTCATCCTGCTTCTTCTACTTCGTCAATTGTCACCAATGAACCAGATCGGTTGGCAACCACGCATACCCATGCTATTACACCACCGCCACAGATGATGTGGTACACTTTGGATCCTGAACCCTTCCTGTCCTTATTTATACACCTCTTTTCCCATCATTGTGGTACAAGTTCAGCATCTGTCCAAAGAATTTTCCTCCAGGAGTTAGCAAGGTTGTTTGAAATGTTTTCTAGAATAGTCTGATCTTGCATTTTTGTTCTTTTTCAGAGGTGATTGAATACACCCATCAAGGCATCCCTTGTTAAGACTTTATTTGGTGCAAGGTCAGCCATGATACAAGCGCCCCTGGAGCAGACAGGGTTAAAGGCCTTGCTCAAGGTCCCAACAATGGCAACGTGGTGACGCTGGGGCTTGAACCTCCGACATTCCACTTAATAACTCGGTGCCTTCACCAGTTATTAAGCCAGAACTTCCCCCAAAACCAACTGTTGTGACCCGGATACAAAATTGAGTGCAGACCTTGACAGCGATGCGCTTCAAACCCCAGAGTGTTTTTGCTTAGGCTGGATGTTGTGGAGGTTTTCATCTCCCAAGGAAAAAAAACATCATCCTCTTTAGTTATCTTCCTTGGTATTTAGACTTTGTTTGGTGTTGAACTCAGGAGTTTTGTTAAGAATGTAGCAACTTGTTGGTTTGGCCACTTTTTGGTGATGGCCGCCTCCTTCTTGCATCAGCATCTATTTGGACCTATGAACAGGTACCAAATGCCAGTGCAACATTTTGACGAACTCCAGTCCTTTATTTCTGTAATTTGTGTTAAAGCTGTAAGGAAACAGGTCACGTCTGGGTATGAATCAGCTTTTCAGTCAGCCATCCAGTGACTATAAAATGTGAGAAAATGTTTATGAATCAGATTGTCTCTGATGATCAAGCCGAGGGCGAAGGTGCTGAGGGAAAAACTCCCTAAGATGGCAAGAGGAAGAAACCTTGAGAGGAACCAGACTCAACAGGGAACCCATCCTCACTTGGGTGATAACAGATAGCAGGGATTGATCTGCAGTCATACTGAGGCTGGAGATTCAATACAACAGATGATGTGTTTAGGTTAATATGTAGTCCAGTTTCGGTATTGGAGGCTGAGGTACAAAACAGTAGGAAATTCCAGTCCTGAACTATTGAGCAACAGCAGTTTGTCCGAGTACTAATACTCCGAGTCTTCACTTTAATGATGTCTTGATTGCTTTCAAATCTATTGTGCTGGTGTAATGAGGCAGATTTACGAAACCTACTGTGTATCCCTGCTCATATACTTCTAGATATGATTGTATACACTATACAGCGGGGTACAGATGTGCTGTGTGGACTTATTTAGTTAATTAGAAAGTAGGGAAAGTTTTCATGAAATCATACCAGACACAGTTTAGCGAATAGGAACACCAAATATTACAAACATTTTCAGTTTAAACAAAAAAAAACAAAAAAAGAAAGAAATGTGGGTGAGTCATGTAGGAGTTGACTCCTAGTGAGCCAAGTGATATGAGTCACTGAATATCCCCATGGATGTTTAATACTCTTTTTTTCTGAATCTTATAAATATTCCTAAATATTGATTGTCTGCCTTCGCAAATGCCTTCAAAGTCTTTTTCTTTTTTTGTCTTCTGGCGAGCCTATTGGTTATAATCTTTGCCTCCTCTTAGCCACGCCCCCTCACATTCCTCTTGTACAGTACTGTTTTAACTCTCAATCATAAATAAGACATGATGAAGAAGGTCATGTTCATTGTTGAAACTTTTTTTTTGCTTTGTTTTATGGAGTAATGCTAGAGTTTAGGACACCACCCCTTTTTTAACAGTCTGGATAACAGTTGTACACCTTTTACGCTGGATTGTACTAAGTGACACAACTTTGCAGGTTTAAGATTATATGGAGGAAATACTTGTTCCTAAGCACGGGAGTGTTTCTTTCCATTCTCCTCCGGTGTACAGTAGATGATGCACTTTTGTGACTCACAAGAGGAAGTGAACAAGGAAAGATTACTGAGCGGTTGCGGTTTCTGCCTGTGTTCGAGTCTCACACGCACATATACACACTCATTATTGAAATACAAATGTTCATATGAAAATTAGGTGTGTGTGTGTGTGTGTGTGTGTGCATGTGGATTTGGTGTATATGCCTCTAACCCCATGTTTGGAGATGCACATTATCTCTGCATATTTAATAACCCGGCTTCAGGCTACACTTAAAAGCTCGACATGATGAATAAATGATGTGTTTGTTATATTAGCTGGGGGTCTTTTTTTTTTTTTAAGCTGGTGCCGTTCACGATTCATCCTGTCACGCTGTAGCTATTTGTCCGTGAATAGCATCTACTATGCAGTCTTTTCTAACAGCATGTAAAAAAACCTTATTCAATAGAGCTGTGCAGTTGAATCGAACTTTTGTCAATCAATTTGGTTAATTGACTTTGTGCGTCAGTTTGCGTTTTAAAATTGAATCGTACTTTAAAAATTATTTGTGTAAACTTGGAAATATCAAATGGTCTGAAATTTGCAAATTCATTGCCACAATTCTTTTTATTTTTTCATTATTAATTTATGAGCGATTGCTGTAAAAGCGCCACCTCCTGGACTGGAGATTAGTTTAGTGTTGATTAATGCTTTTACTAGTAGCTTTTAAAAATAAGGGACGTAAAAAATTATATTAAACAGTAAACAATAGTGTTAATGAAACAAATCAAATAAAAAAATGTCAGCACCCAAACTTCAAATTAAACTGAATCACAAGTTTCAAATTTACAAAGGAAAACCATGTAATTATTGATACGGTGCTTTAAAAAAAATTTTTTTTTTTACCCCCTATATTAAGACATTTCTGTAACATTTACTTTGGTGTCAGCGGTTTTAGATAACGTTCGAGACCGAGGACTTTGACTCTTTTGTCCTGTTTCTTGGCAACAATTTTTTTTTTTTACTTATTAACTTATTAACGATAGAGAAAAAATGAGTCTGGGTTAATATTAGCTGCTACAACAGCGTGTATTACGCAACATGTAACTAAAAATAGGTCAAAAGGATGAAATGTTCTTTGTGAGCAAATAAAAAAATTTTTGTAATGCTGATAAATTCATTTGAAGTAATTAATCACTTCCTGATGTAATGATAACTCATGTCCTGCCGCATCACATCACACTTATTAACTGGTGTATGCATATGATTTTAGTTTGTGTAATATGTAAACCCATTACATATTAGTGCCGTAAGGTCTGCTTGTGTTTTCAGCTTTTCGACCTGTCAGTTATCGATCTTCCTTGTCAGCTGGTTTCCTGATTAAATTAGCTGAAAGGGTTACGTCATCCAGACTCTGGTATTGCTGCTTAATGAGGAATCGGCTCTGTGCGCGGGGTGTGCTGGTGTTTCGTCATGTCCTCCATACAAAAAACAAACAAAAAAATGGAGGAGAGATTGCAGATCAAACTTTAACCTTGTTAATAAATAAATGTGTGAAAGATTAATTGAAGGTGTCTATAAATCACTCAAAGATGTTTGGATTCCACCGAGTGCACAGAACTGATTAATGAGTTTCTCTTCTGATTCTGTTCCAGGAGCTGACGTCCGACCCGCAGTTCATCGTCGGAGGAGCCACCAGGACCGATATCTGCCAAGGAGCTCTGGGTGTGTGTTTTATTTTATTTTCTTCTCTAGATGATTCTCTGATCATCCTTTAAGACAACACCAGGCTTCTTCAAGCAGGTTTTATTCATCAGCCAGTGAGCCAAACAAGTTCTTAGCCGCGGATGTGTTGGGTGTGGTTACGCTGTAAATCCCATAATACGGGATAGGTGTGTATGTCCTCACAGGTTCTTTGGAAATCAAATCCAGAGCAGGGTTTTATTCTGGATGCTCAACTTTTCTGTGAAATAGAACCAGGACTGTTTGGTCTTATTTTAATCCAAGGTACAAATTGCAATGTTCTGGCCGTTCACAAACAGCTTACATCATCAAAGGTCAATGCTGCTATTGCTATCTAACTAACATCTGGTTCTAAACAATGAGTCCAGAATGGAAGTGCCAGAAAGTGCAGTTCCTCACTCACCAAAAGTCAGACAACTCCCAAAGATAAAAAAAAAAAAAAATGCTGCCTGAAAAAAGAAATGGAAAGATTTCCCGTCCCTGAGGGAGGCGTTAGGTATAATAATACTAAAACACGTCTTTAGGTACAATAATATTATGCATAAGTAGGGGCGAGGTCGATTTGTGTGAGCTTGTAGGGTATGGACTATGGAGTTCAATCAAATGCATTTTAGCTAGCTAGCTTGTGATATCTGAGATATATATACTGTATAGGCATGTTACAGGCATATCAGTGCAGCCAGCCGCTATTCCTTCCACCCGTTTCCCCAGCACTGTCCGCTTGCGTGAGCTCACAGACGCCTGTGATTGGTTGTAGAGCCATGATTGGTTTGAAAGCGCCTCCCTCTACTTTGAGAGAGCTCGGCCAATCAGCTCTCTCTAAGACCTCCTCACGCGCGGCTGAACAAGGCTTTTTTTTTTTTAATACAATCTACAGTTCTAACTGGCAGAGGCAATGCAAAATAATGATAATAATAATAATAATAATTAATAATAAACAATCGAAAATACTAATAAGACAAAATTGGTAGAAAATATGTTAAATTAGTTATAAACTCGCAATATTTTTGTCCAGAAGTCAAAGTTTTATCTTGATTTAAGATCTGATCTGTAGCACAAAGTCCCGCCCACTTGATTCCTATTGGCTACTGACTGGGGGAGAGGATTAGTGCAGTAACGCCACTGTTAGTGATACCGATAGTCTGCACACACATCGATCAGGCAGCATGAGAATCACTGAAACAGGGCTTGGCTGAATATTGTAGACTCTAATGTGGGTGGTGTGCCAACCGTCACCGAAAACAGGAAAACCGCTGCGTATTGTTTGAGTTCTGTGCGTCGTCTGGGTCGTTCTTGGCTTTTTAACTTTAGCCAGAAAAGCAGATACAGACATCGAGAAATTGCTCAGGGATCAGATTTTGACCTGCTGGCTGCTGTAATAAAAAACTCAGTGTCAATTCTTGAGCATGCTCAGCATGCGTGTGAGAGTGTGAGTGTAAGTGTATGTGAGAGAGAGAGAGAGAGAGCGAGTGTGTGTTTCCTGGGCGTGGGGTGTGCAGAGCTCGCTGCCTGAGCGATGAGTCACAGGCTGAGTGGTTTAGCAGAAAAGGGTACTCGGAGGTTTGGCTGCGTGCCATCGCCTTAGATTGTGTGTGTGTGTGTGTTTGTGTGTGTGTGTGTGTGTGTGTGTGTGTGTTGGGAGGGCTCACCCAGTGTGGGTTTGCCAAACTGGGCGGAGAATGAATCAGTTGTGTTGTAACAGTGTTTGTAGTCACAGCACAACAGCTGATATTTATATAATGTAGAGCAATATTGTGTGTGTGTGTGTGTGTGTGTGTGTGTGTGTGTGTGTGTTTTTTTTTTTTATAAATGTGCACTGGTATTACAGTGCATTTTA
>JAQMYK010000023.1:38698412-38708779 GCA_030014345.1 Clarias buthupogon
GTGTGAGTGTGTGTGTGTGTGTGTGTGTGTGTGTGTGTGTGTGTGGGAGTGTTAAGTGCAGGATATCAGTATGGAAAATGGGATTGGTCCCTGACAAGTCGTTAACCCACGCACATCTCTCTCTCTCTCCCTCTCTCTGCCTGACCCTCTCTTTTCATTTAAAATGGTTCCTGTTGCTATTTGTCTTCGTACATCTACACCCTTCTCTCTCTATTGCACATTCTTTCACTCTCCCCCTACTGGTGCTCCGAGTTACTGCAGGCTGTCGTATCAACAATTTTCTGTCTAAAACAGCATCTTTAAAATCTGATGTTTCCGCTACCAGCTCCGGGCCGCACAGCTGATAACATTCTTACATCCTCGTCCGCTCTCGTTAAACCAGAAATGCTTGTTTTCTTGCCTTTTTTTTCAGCTACTGGTCCCGTATGATTTTAATCCTTCTTATTGTTTAACGATAAATCAATAGCAGTAATAGTTCTTATCACTTAGATTCCATAGATCATTAAATTACGTTTAACCAACTATAAACTCAAATACGAATATGTTTGTCCAGATTTGAAAATTTAATCTTGTTTAAAGATCTGAGAAGAAGCACAAAGTCCCGCCCACTTGTTTCCTATTGGATGAATGAGGTAGGATAAAACATTATCATAACAGGCTACCCTTCTCCACTGATCACATTTTACATTTACATTATGCAGATCTCCTTATCCAGAGCATCTTGTATTTTAATCTCATTATACATCTGAGCAGTTGAGGGTTAAGGGCCATCCTCAAGGGCCCAACTGGGGACAAGCATGGGGTTTGAACCTGGGACCTTCCGAACAGTAGTCCAATGCCTTAACCACTGAGCTACCCGGACCAAAACAAAAAGTCCAGCTAACTCAACTCGGATCTTTCTCCAGCTTTAATGCGGTGCATCAACTGACAACCCATTGAAGTGAAAAAACAAACAGCGTCGAGAAAGGAACACACAATAGGCCTTAAAATACCTTGATTGCATAAGTGTACACACCCCTTGCGGGTACACTTGGATTTCGCAGCCTCGGTGTTGAACAAGGACAGACAGACAATAGCAGCATGTGAAACAGCTTAACGATGTAAAGGATCATAAAACTACCAGGCGGTGTATTTTTTATTTTTTTTTATTCACTATTGTTGAAAGGAAGAAGGTATTGTCCTGGAAAAGAAACCGCCACTCATAGTTTGGTTTGGCAGGCTGTGCAAAGTTGAGCGAGCAGTGTTGCCAGATTGAGCGGTTTTCCAGTAACATGTGTTGGGATGGTAATCAGAATGAGGCTAACGTTCAATATTTTGAAATAATGTATGTTGAGCAACCTGATGAGTTCTAGAAGTGATGTTAGTATATAGGTGGCACAGTGGCAGAGTGGTTAGAACTGTGGCCTGGCACCTCCAGGTTCGATTCCCGCCGCAGGTCTGTGTGCATGGAGTTTGCATGTTCTTATGTTTGGTGGGTTTCCCCCGGGAACTCCGGTTTCCTCCCACTGTCCAAAGACATGCAGATTAAGTTCAAAGGTGTTCCCAAATTGCCCGTAGTGTGTGAATAAGTGTGCCCTATGCTTAACATACAGTATACAATGGTATGAAGTAGATATACAGTATGTGACTGATCCCTAGTGACACTTGGGCAGACATTGTTTCCTCCGGTCCAGCTCTGGGGATTTTGCATCACCCACGAGTACCAACGTGTTCATTTGTATCTGGTTTGCATTTTATTGTGCAGATTGTAAGTGGGTGGGTGAACATAATACCCAGAGCAGGCCTTGTTTACATTGTGTTGGTGGCAGGAAGCTGATCTCTATGGCTGTAAAGCTTTCCATTCATCATCGCTCTGGTGTAATTTAGTCATTCGTTTGCTCTGCGTGTCTCTCTCGCAGTCTGTCTAAATATTTCTCTTTCATCTTATTTCTTCATCCGTTTTCCTTCTCTTGTCCAATCTCCGTCCAAGTTAGTGCCCTTGCATTCTCACACACTCACAGGAACGTTTGTGTGTCCTGGCAAGGAAGAAGGGTGGAGGTGGTGGTGGTGGTGGTGGTGGGGGGAGTCTGCTGGCAGATCATGGGCCGGCAAAATATTTCAGCGACCCTGAAAGAGCACATGGAAAAATGCTGTAGCTGAAGAGATCCGTTTTGTTTAAACCTCATGAGGCTTTAGCAGATCAAGTGCATTCATTTCACTTATTTAGTACATCTACAGTATCTACAGTACAGTATACTCATTGAAAAAGGGAAGAGTTTTCACATTCCTTCATAAGAATAGTTTATTTTATTTTGTTTAAACTTCAGATGTGCTAACGTGAAGCGACCAGCTAAGCATCATCATATTGCTGCAAATTTTATAGCCATAAATGAATCATTAATGTGTATGTTTTATGATGGGTGCTTGAGCCAAACCGGTACTTGCGATGAACTTGCTTGGGAATGACAGTATTAAAGCGGTTGACATTTACAGTTGACTTTCAAGCACAATACAGTGAAGAGACTTTTAGCCGTAATTAACGGCAACTTGCGGACGAGACACCCGTTTGAACTGTACACACAATCGTTCACCAACACCACTTGCACATTACAGAGTTATCGCCACGTCCCCCGTACAGTCCTGACCTCGCTCCAAGATATTTCCACATGTTTGGGCCATTAAAGGAGTTCCTGGGAGGCCGGCGTTGACCGTCTGATCATGGCTCAGGCGTACTGAGAAAACTTTCTAACTTGATGGTATCTAAGCAGTAGTGAAACACTGGCATAAGTGCATTAGTGTGGCTGGAGGATTATATGGAGAAATAAAGGAAGTTTTTACTCTCATAACTGTGTTCTGCACAATTAAAAGTCCTGGTTTGACTTGAACACCTCTTTATACAGCATTTTAGGCTGCTAAGCTCAAATGTGGTAATAAACATAAAAAAAAATGTGAAGAGAATAGAATGCGTTACTGCTTCTCCTTGGAACGCTTAACTATTAATGTTTGTGGTTGCTGCCCTCTAGTGTTTGGGCTCTAACTCATCGCTAGTCTTGCTTGAGAGTCTGGAAATGAATAAAGACAGCCATGAAGAATTACAGCGACACCTCGACATACGAATGCCTCGCCTCGTGAATTTTCCCCTCAATCACTGAAAAATTGCACGAAATTTTCCTCGGCCTATGAAGCCTTTTTGGCATAAAAGAGACCAAACCAAACGCCGGCTAAGTTGCGCGTACATCCGGGAATCATTAAAATCTTGTTTGCATCAGTGGAAAGGCAAGCGAAGAGAGTTTACATATTTTTTCTGTTTTTTTGTTGTTGTTTTTTTTTTTGTATGCATTTTGTGTAAGATTTAATAAGGACTTAGCACCATGGGTCCTAAGAATGTTAGCAAGGACGGTAGCAAGAAGGAAAGGGAGATAAGATGCGTTCAATCACTAGTTTTGCTCACTAGTTTTTTTTTTTTTTAAACAATTAAGGTACGCTTAGCAAAACAATCCTTAATTGAAACTGATAAAGTTCTTTAAAATATACCACAACTTTTGCAGAAAATAGAAAATGCTTGTGCCTTCTCGCAAATACTTTGTATTTTGTAAGAGCATTGCTTCTTTTTCTTTTGTGTTTATGTTGGTTGTTACATTACCGCCACCTACTGGACTGGAGTGTGGAGCAGAAGATAAACAGAAATCTCCACTTTGTATGAGACATGACATTTAAACAATCAACAACACAAGTAATACAGGACTTGGATATTTTTAGGATTTTTTGATACTTATGATTAAAATATAGCTGTATAAAAAAAGTAATGAGACAGTAAACATTAGTGCTAATAGCAAACGCAAATGCACAATACAGTATCTAAGCAAATCGACAGTCTGTCTATGATTTGCAGTTCTATATTTCATGTAGGCTTTTGCTTACTGGGCACTGAAGTACTAATAATAACCTTAGCTTTTTGCTGAACTTCTGGCTTTTAATCATTAAGGATGAGATTTTCGATTTATGCGTTTTTAAAATTATTCCACAATCGCTTCTCTTTCTCAGGTGACTGCTGGCTGTTGGCGGCGATCGCATCTCTCACTCTCAATGACAAGCTCTTACACAGAGTGGTTCCTCATGGCCAGAGCTTCACCGATGATTACGCCGGGATTTTCCACTTTCAGGTACAGCTTCTAATAAATGCACATTATACCCAAGTCTTAATGAGGCATTCGTAGCTCAGTGTGTTAAGAGTTAATGATCAGGAAATCGATGATTGTTCAAGCCCCAGCTTCACCAGGTTGCCTCTGTTGGGCCCTTGAGCAAAGGCCTAAACCCTGTCTGCTACAAGGGTGCTATATAATGGCTGACTCTGCGCTCTGACCCCAAAAAAAAGACACCTAATAAAGCTGGGATATGCAACGAACAAAGTATTTCACCTTGCAGTAATGTATACAGTCCAACTAAAGGCTTAACTTAATTGTAATCTTAATATTTTATTTATTAAGTAGATGAAGAACTACAGGGAAGCAGCTTGCATCTTCTTTAGTTAAATAATGTAAGTCATAAAAACCAACAGACATCTCAACACTACTCGTACGTCAAATTATGTGACACACAATAATTCCCAAGTCTTAAAATACAGAATAATTGCCCCTTTTTTCCTTGGGAAACTTTTTAGCATGTGGCGACAGTGGTGGCGCGTATGGGTGGTTGTTGGATGGATGGAACTAATGTGGGTGTTTCCAAAAAAACAAAAAAAAACAGCCACAACAAAGTCCAAATGTCTCCATCTCATTATATTATATTTTTACAGTTCTAAAGTCAATCACGATGATGGGAACCAAACAAAACCAAGTTTCATCCAAGACAACATATTACCACTTCATTGAATAATGCTAAAAAAAAAAAAGGTGTTGTTCCTGTTTTGACATTCTGTTTATCATGTTAGTGGCTAAGCAGAAAATGCAGTTTGGCACAACAGTTCCAGCCACATAACTGTAATGAATGCCTGGATCATAAAACAACAAGAACAAAAATATTTATTTCAGAAGTAAAGATGGGCAGAGGCTCTCTCCAATCTGTGAAAGAGTCCGTAACTTTGAAAAACAATACTTTACAATACGATACTTTAAAAACAATGTTTCTCAACGTCAAATTCGCAAAGGCTTTGCAAATCTCATCATCTGCAGTGCATAACATCATCAAAAGATCCAGAGAAACTGGAAGAATCTCTGTACGTAAGGGACAAGGCCTAAGATATTGGATGGCCGTGGTCTTCGGGCCTTCAGACGACACTACATCCCTCGTCGGCATGATTGTGTTATTGACATTATTAAATGGGCCCAGGAATACTTCCAGAAAATTGTCGGCAAACAAGATCGACCACCAACTAAAGCTCCCTTATGCAAAAGGAATGCCATATGTGAACATGGTCCAGAAGCGCTGTCGTGTCCTGTGGGCCAAGGCACGTTTAAAATGGACTGTTTCAAAGTGGAAAAGTCTTCTCTGGTCAGACACATCAAAATTTGACATTTTGTTGGAAATCATGGATGCCGTGCCCTCCGGGCTAAAGAGAAGGAAGACCTTCCAGTGTGTTATTAGCTTTCAGTTCAAAAGCCAGCATCACTGATGGTATGGGGAGGGATAAGTACATACGATATGGGTGGCTTGCATGTTTAGGTTGGCACTATGACTGATGAAAGGTATATAAAGATTTTAAACGACGTCTGCTCCAGGGAAGGCCTTGTGTATTTCAGCAGGACAATGCAAAACCCTATACTGTAGCTATTACAACAGCATGGCTTCATAGTAGAAGAGTCTGGGTGCTGAATTGCCCTGCCTGCAGTCCAGATCTTTCACCTATAGAGAACATTTGGCGCATCATTAAATGAACAATACGTCAAAGACGACCACAAACTCCTCAGAAGCTGGAAACCAATATCAGGCAAGAATGGGACCAAATTCCAACACCAAAACTTTTGGTCTCTTGTTCTTGGTTAATCAACACCACTATTAAAGGTTCAAAATTCATATATTCTTATGAGTACTGCAGTAGAGTCTGGAGATCAAGTTCTAAAGCATGGGAAATGTTTTTAGGAATCAGGTTGCCATTTTGCTTGTTACTCTGAGTCTTGCATCTCGTACAGTTCTGGCAGTTCGGCGACTGGGTGGACGTCGTCATCGATGACCGTCTGCCTGTCAAGGACGGAGAGCTCGTTTTCGTGCACTCGGCAGAAGGCTCCGAGTTCTGGAGCGCCCTCCTGGAGAAAGCATACGCTAAGTAATGCTCTTCATATCTAAACGCATGGAACATATCCGCGTAGGCCAGGACGGTTCACGAGTTTCTCACGTTTGTGTTTCAGGTTGAACGGCTCGTACGAGGCTCTGTCCGGAGGCTCCACCACCGAGGGCTTTGAGGACTTCACAGGCGGCGTGTCTGAGATGTACGAGCTGAAGTCGGCGCCCAGAGATCTGCCCCGCATTATCATGAAGGCTCTGGAACGGGGATCGCTGCTCGGGTGCTCGATTGATGTGAGAACGTATTATTGTTGTTATCGGTCCAATATTTCAATATTGCTTGTTGCTCCTCCCTGGATGTTGCATATGTTGGTTTGTGTGTATGACCTTTATACCCTAATTTATACCCTAGGGACATGGGATATGTCATGTAATGTTGTTTTCATGCAAGTTCTCATGAAATTTGATCTGTTTCTGCTTTTCCGTTTAATTTCCTTTTTAATAGTTGTCTGGCCACGTGTTTTAACTTTACAGATCACTAGTGCCTTTGACATGGAAGCAGTGACCTTCAAGAAGCTAGTGAAAGGTCACGCCTACTCCGTGACAGGACTCCGAGAGGTGGGTCAGGAGCACTATGTCTACCTTTATGTACCTTTAATGGTCTTGAAGACAATTACAGAAAATGATTATGATTTTGATGGTGACAGAATAGACATTGGGTCAGACTGATGACCCCAACGGTAAAGTCGTCAGTGGAAAAAAGATTGCGCTCAGAAAGAGAATGTATGGGCAAGTTGATGAATGAGAAGTAAGAAAATTGAGACAATTGTGTAATAAAGTCAGACAGAAATAGTTAAAAGGCTAAGCAGGGAATGATTGTTTGTTTGATGTGTTCCATGTTGAAGACGGGACGGGAATGCAAAATAATTGACTTGTGAAATAAGTGTGTGTGTGTGTTTGTGTGTGTGTGTAGGTGGATTTCCGTGGCAGCCAAGAAAAGCTGATCCGTATCCGGAACCCGTGGGGGCAGGTCGAGTGGACTGGGGCGTGGAGTGACGAGTGAGTCAGCCAATCAGAACGAGGCTCACGATCAAAGTCACTTTGGTTTCGCAGCTGACTATAAAACAAGCATCAACTTTAGTCTGAATCTCCTAAACATCATATTTAGAGAACAGGACAGCTTTTAACGTCATATATTAGTGCCGGATTTACAAACTCCACATTTTGTACGTTATTGTAATGTGTGCTAACATCACCGTGCTTCTTCCTCAGTTCTTCTGAATGGAACCAGGTCGATCCGTCTGATAGAGAGGATATGAACTGTAAAAAAGAAGACGGAGAATTCTGGTGAGTTATGGGGTTTTGTTTACGCATGCACATTGTCATTTTGTAGATACAAGGGGCATTCAAGTCAAACCAGGACTTTCAATTGTGCAGAATAACAGAACACAGTTATGAGTTCTGTTATGAGGTAGAAAGTTTTCTCAGTACGCTGGAGCCATGATTGGACTGCCTGCATCACGTCTGAAACGCTAGCCTCCCAGGAACTCTTCGGGGTCAGGGCTGTACGGAGGATGTGACAATAACTCCCAGCCGAGTTCCTGTAATGTGCAAGTCTTGTTGGTGAATGATTCCCACTAACAGATGTGTGTCTTCCGCAAGTTGGCAACAAATTACCCGTCGTTCTTCAAGGATTTTCAGTTTTCATTCACAAGAGATTTCATTACAAGTCCCGGTTTGATTTGAACAACCTACATTATCTAAACCTTTTGCTCGTCCCGTCTTGTTTCTTTGTTACAGGATGTCGTTTCAGGAGTTTAAGCGCCAGTTCTCACGCTTGGAGATCTGTAACCTGACCCCGGATGCACTGAGTGATGACAGTATGAGTTTCTGGAACACCATCAAGTTTGATGGCACCTGGAGGAGAGGGAGCACAGCGGGAGGCTGCAGGAATCATCCCAGTAAGCAGCTCACACACAAACATATCATACTAAATAACGTAATTCAGTGCATATTTGCACTGTATTAACAGTTCACTAATTACTGATGTTGTTTGTCATACTGATGTTACAGCATCATATTCATAATCTCTCTTTCTGTCTATCTGTCAGACACGTTCTGGATAAACCCACAGTACAAGATCACGCTGCTGGAGGAGGACGATGATCCCGATGATCCCGAGGTGGCCTGCAGCTTCCTGGTGGCACTGATGCAGAAGGACCGGCGGCGCTACCGTAGGCAGGGCCAGGACATGCACACCATCGGCTTCGCCATTTATGAGGTCAAGCGTCCTGAGCATAAATATACATAGATTTTTTTAAAGAATTGCTCTAATTACAATATCCGTGATGATGATGATGTGCTAATGTGATATGTCGGCCTCTTGTTTTTCCCTTGTGCAGGTTCCAGACGAGGTAAACACAGCAGCTGTATTGGATTCCAGTTACATTTGGTTGGGAGACACAATACAGTAAAATTTGCAAATTTGGGTTATTTCGTATTATTATCTGATATATATGGAAGCTTTTTTTGGGTTGTGTTGATCTAAGCTGAGAGGAGAATAAGTAGCCGTAAGCAGAAGTAGATACAATTTCTGGAGAAACCAAGTCGGAGCACAATGGCGCACCACTTTTCCAGGACAAACCTCTGAGACAAACCTCTGAGGCTGTGATATCTGTGAGTCAAAGGGAGTGTGGCTGGGTCCACTTGCTGTAGCTGCCTCGCCTCTCCACCCTGCACCTGAACTCACAGAAACAGAGAATGTGTCCAGCAGTGATTTCATGGTGTGAATTTTCCAAGTCCTACCATGGCTCACTTTCTGATTGTACCAACAAAGATCAAGCTAGGGGTGAGGGGAACGAAGTGGTCCGGCACAGGTACCAAACAGATCCCCATATTTTTTTGGAGGTAGTTTTATCCCATTTCGTTTGGGAGAGCCAGTCAAACGTTTGGCTGGGAGTTTCCTGGCAGTGTGGGCAAAATGCTGGGTGATGGGTCGCCTACCCCCCAATCTGAAAAACAGGAAAACATTTGGGCAAATGTAATTAGTGAGCCATTACTGGTGAGGAGGTTGAGGCAGTCTGACACAAAGTAATTGACAAATTTTTTGCGCTATTAAAATAAGAATAACAATATCGGGGTGCCATAACTTAAGCATTTATTTGTCACATATATATTACTGCACAGTGAAATTCTTTCTTTGTATATCCCAGTGTAACTGGGGTCAGAGTTCAGAGTTAGCCATGATACAGCGCCCCTGGAGCAGACAGGGTGAAGAGCCTTGCTCAAGGGCCCAACAATGGCAACCTGGTGTAGCTGGGGCACGAACAGCTGACCTTCTGATCAGTAACTCAGGTCCTTAGCCCTCTGAGCCACCACTGAGCCCCTATAAGACCCCATTAAATGCGCCCCCACTAAGAAGTAGTGTTAGTACTGGTGACATTTATTAATGTGCAAATAAATAAAACAGCAATAATACATTTCTGGGAAGTGATCTTGTTGTGAGCCAATAGGAAACTGGGCAGGACTAGACGTTGTTTGTTACAGTGACATTTTGACAGAGGCGTTTTTGTATGTTTTATACTAGTGTGGCTTTTCTGTATTTAATTGTAACCAAAGTAAAACTGTTCATTGGTTTCTCAGTTCCGCGGTTGCCAGAGCGTTCACTTGAAGAAGGAGTTTTTCCTTCGAAACTCATCCTGTGCTCGTTCTGAGACCTTCATCAACCTGCGCGAGGTGAGCACGCGACTCCGGCTGCCTCCGGGCGAGTACCTCATCGTACCCTCGACGTTCGAAGCTGGGAAAGAGGCCGACTTCGTTCTCCGCGTGTTTACTGAGAAACAGTCAGAGACCGAGTGAGCGACTTGTTTATTCTTTAGAGGTTTATTTATTCTTTCAAAAGTTTTCAAGCCCTCCCACAAATAAAACTAATTCTTAATTAAAAATTAATGCAATTTTGCTGAATAATATTTTTCTTACAATTTTTTCATACAGCAGGAAAAGAAGAATAACCATACATATTAACACCTATATTTAAAACACTATACTGTTATTGTTTACTTTATACCAGTGCATCAAAAAATATATATCATAATACGGCGATACCTCGGCATACAAATTTAATCCAGTCCAGGGGGGCGAGGTTTTAAGGCGAAACGCATTTTCCCGTA
>JAQMYK010000023.1:38717386-38724886 GCA_030014345.1 Clarias buthupogon
GAACTGGTAGAGATGGGGGGGGGGGGGGTCACTTATAAATCGCAATTCTTTTGTGTGGTGTTTCACGAAACTTTTTTATTATTATTTTGACGTTTGTAATAAAGATAAACCGTTTGATGACTGGAATTCGCTGGTTTTCGGTTCGATCGGCCGATCAGCTTCAGGTATAAACGATTCTGTACAGGGTACAGAGGTTTCCGAGTGGCGCAACAGAAACACATTTTTATGGCTTACATTCAAGTCTCATCTGATATGAAGAAGCCCCAAACCCACTCATTACACATGCTTACACCAGTCTCAAAACACCACAAGCGCTAATTAGTTACTCAACTAACCTGCGCGTTCACTGTCACACTGGAGGCGGGAAAACGTCACCATTTCTTTACAATCCTACAGGTGGCGCACTCTGAACTATTTACACACTGGCATCACGTGTGGTAGGCGTGGCTTATTTGTCAAGTTCTTCTAAAGAACAGGCTAAAAACTTTTTTTAAGATTTAAAATTGGGTAAAAATGACTCGGGATATTTTTTTTTACTCGTGATACTTATGGAATCGCAAGTCTAATCGAATCTACACCAAAGTATCGTGATAATATCGTATCGAGAGGTGACTGGTGATTCCGAGCCCCTGACCCCTGGTATAACCACACAGACCTTGGTGCCCTGCTGCTGTTTCAGCTCGGAGTGAAGCTCATAAGCAACCGCAAAGCCGCTTTTCTGCTTCTCCTCTCCTCCTCCTGTAGAAACCCCGTCATCGCCGCCACTGCTGTACCACCTGCCCAGGAGATAAACTTCAGGGTTCGTTAATAAACGTGCTCCTCTGTGTCTAGCGCAGCTTACAACCTTGTACAGAGACGCCATTTTGGAACCGCTCTCCAGTGCAGTGCGCATGCGCGGTCATTTCGCTCCGTCACTATGCATGACGACAATAAACCGCGACGGTGTAAAGGAAGTTTCGAGTAAACATGGAGGTCTTCGTTGTTTCTCCGTTTGTAAGGTTTATTAACTTTACTGTTCCACATGAGTCGACTGTTAGCGACCTGATAGGCCTGCTCAGCCCCGGAGAGGTAGGTTTTATAGTGTTTATTTTGTTTAAAAGCGCTCAAGCTGACTGTTGGTACTGGCTAACCGTCTTTGCTAACACGTTAGGGATCATAAGTTACAGCACTTCAGTTCACAGCTTCTACAGATATGATCAGGTGTGTTTTTGTAATACACGTAAATAGGACACAGTGATGAAGAATAAAAGGGAAATATGAATATGAGTCATTCTTCTTATTATACAGTCATAATGTAGTAAATAATTAGATAAATATCCTTAAAACGTTTGATTGTTTGAACAAAGTAGCTAACAATTGATTGTTGACTAATATGTTTTGTGTGGGTCCACAGAACACTAGGCTGTTGTTGGTACATTTATTACATTTTGTTTCATTTAACATTCATAAATCTTCCTATTTAGGCCATCTCCTGTTTGGATTTCTATGTGAAGAAGAATGGCCGGATTTCAGGTGGCGATGAGAGACTGCAAGCTGGAGAAGTTTATCGGCTTGAGCCTCGCTTATGCGGTGGCAAAGGAGGTAATTGTTTCTTCTTTTTTTTTTTATTCTTGTTTTTGTTGTTTAACGGCGGTTGGAGTCCAGTAGGTTACATTAACACCAACTGTAGGTCTCATCTTCCTGGCCTCTTAAAGCCGACTTTCCAGACCACCCTTTCTCATGTCCTATTCACATGGGACTAGTATTACCTGGGGACCTCGTGTGATTTGTAACAACTGCGGAGGTTGTCTTTGATCTTAATCCCATGCGAATTGGCCATGTCTGTAATTTGTAAAGTAAAAAATTCCTCCGCGAATCACCAACCATATTTCGGCAAACTAACACTGAGGTCCTGTGATAATATTAGTCCAGTGCAAATTGGTATGTCTGTGATTTTGCCAGGATTTGGCAAGGTCGTATATCAAATTTTCAAGGTTTTTGTTTCTTGTGCTCCTTTTTATCCATTGTCCGCGAAGAATGGAGGCTGATTTCAATGGAGTGCTTTAAAAGTATTTTAAATGCTGGGTCATTTCGCTATACAACAATACAATGTGCGGAAAGAGAAAGCTGAAAACCTTTCAAAAGAGCGAAAGCAAAAAGAATGATTAGAAAATGGATGATATGTATAGCAGGCTCTACTGTTTATATCATACATCTAGACCTATATTGACATTTCCAAACAATAGCCTTTCGAAAATAGTGCACAATTAAGCCACGGGGTTCACAGCATAATTCGAGGTTAATTTGTTACAGATAAATTAAGCATACAGCTCGAGCTAGTAGATTTGTTTCTTCTTCTTTTTTTTTAATCCATCTAACTGGACATCCATAAACACTCTCTCTGCCTCAGTCTGCATAAGCGCACACACAAACACCCTCTTTTCATCAACACACACTTAAAAAAAACACACACAATTCAAGATATATACTGCATATCCGGGAGATAAGTCAGTAAATTCGAGTAAAATCGCCGGCTCTGCTTATCCCGTGCGAATGCACCACACAAAACTCAGATGTCAGGGGGTAATTCCTAAATCACACGAGGTCCCCAGATAATACTTATCCTGTGTGAATAGTACATTAAAATGTCTTGTCTAATCTTGTCTTGACTTGGACTTCAAGTCTGCTTTATCTTCTTGACACGTTTCCCTCTCAGAAATGTAGTGGAAGTTGTGTCATTGCCACCTATAGATCTCTTTCTCAGTGCATGCTCAACAATTTATACATGGATTAATCTTGCTATTAAGGTTGCTGTGTCCAATTCTTAGTCTGCTAATTTATAATTTCTCTTTTCGATTTTCTAAACTCTTCATCACATCTGACCGGGTGCGTTATTTGTGTGACAGGTTTCGGCTCCATGCTGCGAGCTCTCGGGGCGCAGATTGAGAAAACCACCAATCGAGAGGCCTGCAGGGACCTGAGTGGGCGGAGACTTCGGGATGTCAATCATGAAAAAGAGTAAGGCTGAGCACATGCACATCTTTACTTCAGGTGCTGTATGTTAACGGAATGTTAATTTGACCAGGGGGAAAATTTTCAAGGGTGCACTAAAAATGAATAAGTGTTGTTGGTGTGGTTGAAGTGAGAGTAACAATTCAGCGTGTTTGTGTGCGCATGTGAGCACAGAATGGCGGAGTGGCTGAAGAAACAGGCTGACCGAGATGCGGAAAAGGAGCAGAGGCGCTTGGAGAGGATTCAGAGGAAACTCGCCGAGCCCAAACACCGTTTCACGGACACCGAGTACGAGCAGCAGTGTCACGACCTCTCTGAGAGGCTGGAGGACTCCATTCTCAAAGGTTTAAAAAAAAAAAAAAACTGACTTTTCACATACTTGTAAAGAACAGGGCGGTATGTTGGTTTGGATAATTAGATCTGTAATCTGCAGCTTGTAAATTATCTAAGTGCTTTAAATGGCTGTAGATTATTCATTACAAAGTTTCTGTTTCTCGTATTTTTACCCTGCTTATCAAGGTTTGATAGACGCTCCCCCTAGCTAAGCCTTTTTCTTGTGCCAGAATTTAAGCGAGTTATATAATGATTATTTTCTTTTTGCATCCAGGCATGCAGGCTTCATCTAGCGGAGTGGTACAGGCAGAAGAAAAGCCACATCGCAAACGGGCAGCTACGAAAAATGGAAACGCTTCCTCAAAGAAGAAATGCTTCTGGTGAGGAATCCATCAGCCACAGTGCTCTGGGGAAAGAGAGAAACTATTCCATATTCCTTTACACTTTTGTGCATGCTGTTAGTCATTTCAAACAACCTGTGTTATGTAATAAAATATATAAATTTTCTCAGGACCGGCCTCGGGGACCTTGAGAATATGGACAGTTCGGATGGAGACAGCGATGAAAGCGAAGCTGAAGCTTCTTCCTCCTCTTCCTCTTCTTCTTCTACTTCTTCTTCTAATGCTGGTCCTTCCTGCAGCTCTGTGCCAGTCGCAATACCGGCAACAGCAACTAGGGAGCAGGAGGAATCCGAGTCCCAGGACCACGCCAGTAGCAGCAGTTCCAGTTCCAGCGCCGGCTCAGCGCCCTGCTCTCCGCCTCCTAGTCAGGAAAAAGCCGAAGAGAAAGAAGAACCTGGAAGGATGGAGCACAGTGAAAAAGAGGAGTACAACCAGACAATCAGTGATGAACAGGAAGCCGAAAAGAGCGTAACTGTCGAGGCAAAAGATTGTGCAGACAAACCGCCGGTTCAGACAGAGGTGAGTAGTTTGTTTTGTTTGCAGAGAAATATAGTTTCTTTCATTACAGTATTCACTGCAGACAGCATCTCTCTCATCCTCCATCAGGAAGCAGACGCTCCATTAGACCTGCTGCCTGTGGACGGCGTGGAGGAGCTGGAGGCTCTGGGTCTGGAGCAACTGAAAGCCGAGCTGACGAAGAGAGGTATGAAGTGCGGAGGGACGCTGCAAGAGCGCGCTGCTCGCCTCTACTCCGTCAGAGGACTGAGCGCTGATCAGATCAACCCGGCGCTCTTAGCCAAACCCGGCAAGGCCAAAAGGAAATAACCAGAACACATGAATTGACTTTTTTTTTTTTTTTGGTAAAATGTAATTTTGCTCCACGTCTTAGCTCAAATTTAATGTCAGAATGGAGAGGAGGCTTTGCATCTGTAAATGTTATATTAGTTGCTGTTATCGTGACACAATATAGTAAAATGTCACTTTATAATTTTATCCGAAATAGCATCATGTTAAGGTTTAGGGGAAATAATAAAACCGTAATGGTTCTTGTTTTTTTTTTTTTTTTTTTCCTTCGCTAAGGAATTTTGTACATTTCCTTAACATATTTTTGATTTGTATTTTGTGTTAAAATGTTACTTGTATTACTGTAAATAAACCTTTGGAGGGAAAATGACCGTGTTTCTAGTTTTTATTTTTGCTTCAGAGATTTGTGTTTTATAAATTTTTTTGCTACTATAATTTACAACTTAATTAAAGAATTTTGTGCTTAGTACATTCTTTACTAATTAATCTTACATACACTTGTTAGCGTGTTTTGTTAGCTGGCTTCCTGTAGCTGCCCGCATCAAATTCAAAACCCTGATGCTCGCCTACAAAAACACAGAGCACCCACTTACTTCTCTGCTCTAATCACACCACGCATCGCACCACGTTCCCTCCGCTCCTTCATCACTGCTCGCCTCGTCCCACCATCTCTCAGGGATCGAGGACGACATTCATTCAGACTCTTTTCTGTGGTGGAATGAACGTCCCCTAGATGTCTGTACAGCAGAGTCTTTGACGATCTTTAAATGACAACTCAAGACGTATCTGTTTCTTCAATTCTTGGACTAATCCCCTTGAACTTTTCCTCTTGTCTCATTATTCTTTAGTTAGCTAACAAGATTTCATACACAAGATCCTGGCTGGACCGGACGTATTGATTGTAAGTGCTGCTATGTTGCGTGGCTAAAAACAATCGGCAGTCATTTTGAGCATGAAGACGGTTGATTTGGTTGAGTTTAGAACACTAATTACTGGTTTTATTTGGCTGAATCAACTCAAGAATGTAGAATTAGTGCTAAAGTCTTAAAAACACATGCCAAACTTTATTTATTTATTTATTTATTTATTTATTAAATTAGAGTTTCGGGCTAAACGTTGGAACGCTATGTATATGTTCTCCCCGTGCTTGGTGGGTTTCCTCCGTGTACTCCGGGTTCCTCCTACAGTCCAAAGACATGCAGGTTGGCTTATTGGTGTTCCACAAATTACCCGTAGTGTGTGAATGATTGTGTGAGTGTGTGGATGCATTAGATGTTTTAAGGATGGCTGGACTGGACAATCAGTTTTAATAGGCCAGGAAGCTGAGGGAGAATGAGACCTACAGGTGGCAGTAATGTAACCTACTGGATTCCAACCGCCGTTAAACAACAAAGAAGAAGAACCTCCCAGACAGCAGGGGCGGTGTAGCGCCTAAACTTTATTCATCTACCCATGAAAAGCAGCAGAGGAATCAGAGGCTGCGTCTGAAACAGCACTCTTCCGTACTAAAATAGTGCACGAGTACAATGAAGCTTGTTTAATAATTAGGCACACTATGCAGTACCATAGTGTTTGAATTAGGATATTACCATTAGCTTAAAAACTCGGCGGCACTGTATCACAAGTCTGAATCGCTAGACTAAAATCGTGTAATTAGCTTTTTTTATTTTAATTTTAAAGAAGATTAGGTATCTGTGTTAGTATACGACGTCGTGCTTGTATGCAGGGTTAAGGGGAAACAGTGCAGTTTTTTTTTTTCTTAAACCCCACATCCCCCAATGTTTAGTGTAGATTAGCACTGCTAAGCTAAAGCAGAGCGAGACTGAGAGAGAGGGAGAGTGATGGCGTTCCCCGAGCCCCGGCCGCAGCCTCTCCGTCTCCCGCAGCACCTTCTCCGGACTGTAGAGTGTCAACAAGCCGCTGTCAGAGCCGTGCGCTTCAACGGTAAAGCAAATAGAAAGAATAATGTAGATATAGTAGATATATCATCAAATCATATGCGGAAATTTCCATGAGTAATGAGTCAGAATTAGAGACATTCCTCTAAGTTTTTAATGAGTTTTATTCTGTTAAATATGAATGAAAAGTGTAATTTTAAATACACTATTAAGTGGTTTTATTAAAATGTCTTGAAATATTAAAAGTAATTTAAAGTGCACCTTGTTTTTGTGATTATTATTTCTAGTCCTACTAGTTTATTGTAAATTTAAATAAAAGTTGCTTATAATTTTAATATGTTGGTTTTCAGTAGTTTTATTAATATATCTTAAAATGCTAACATTTATTTTATTTAACAATAATACAGATTTGAATGGACATTTTATTGAATTATTATTATTATTATTATTTATGTTAATATTATACCTTTTACTGATGTATAAAGTGTAGTAGAATCTAGAAGTATTTTATATTTATAAGAAGTTTTTATATTTTGTTTAAAATTTACATTTAATTAAGGCAATATACTGTAGATCTACTAAACAAGGTTTTTATTTTAAAAGCAATGATGGAAATTTTTAAGTAAATATTGAGCCCCTTCTCAATATATGTAAAATACAATTTTATTTATTTAGTTATTTTATAATCACTGAATTTATATAAAATGATAATGTTATGATAGTATTATTATTATTATTATTATTATTATTATTATTACTATCATATTTCCATTCTAAACAAAACAGTATTTTTAAATGTATTTTAGTATTTTTAATACATATTAGTAAACTATTAAACATCAACAAATTCTAGTTTTATTTATATTTAAGAGGATTAAATAGTATTAGTAGTAATAACCATAAGTAGATGAATAGGATGTTATTCAAGTTCATATGCAAGTGAAGACAGGCGAGCAAATACTTTTGGCAGTATAATTATATATGCATACTAAGTAAATATAAGATTAATAAGAAATTGGTTAAAATTAAATCAACCAAATTTCCTGCAACTGGATTTGGAGCAAATGTGAAAG
>JAQMYK010000023.1:38729886-38732802 GCA_030014345.1 Clarias buthupogon
GCGGACAAACTGGATGATGCTGATATGTACCAGAGTCTGCTTCATATATGCTTGTCTCACGAAGATGGGGGCTTGGCTTAGCCCCACCCCTTCTCACCTGTGCTCAGGACAAAGCTGATCCCAGAAAAAATATATACCGAAATGGCATAAATATTGATTTGCAGGTGTTTTCCGATACCCCGAGTACTTGGGAGGCGGAAATAAATCTTTTTAAGTATTTACGCTAAATCATTTAAAGCTGTTTGTAGAACAGCAGGAGAAGGTGTCTGCGATCTTAATCCATGAGCCAATCATGCTCCGGAGCTTGATCTGAACGCGATGGTTCGTATTCCTGACTAGCCCTTGGTCGAACACACGTGACCTATTGGATCAAAGGTTAAGAATGAGGAAGTAAATGGGTTAAATCCATGAAGATGAGACAGACCAAAGGATAATAATTAAGAAAGAACACAGCAGACCACAGCTAGATATCTTCCTGGAAAAATTCCGAGAACGACGACTGACTTCTGAAATCCGGACATAAATTTAGGGATTTTATCAGAAATGTGCCTTTTCCCCTACTTGCAACATTCCTAAAGTAGCTCTGAGGAGACTAATGCCGAAGGAATCGTGGAATGTGTCTGACTGGCAGAAGGATTGCAGCACGGTCATATGTTCCTTGCGCTTTATAAGGTCATGCTCAGGGGGAAGACACTGAAAAAGTGCGGAGATGTCAGCCATTTTTTTTGTATTCTTATCCTTCTGCCTTTCAGTTACGTGATAAGTGGCCTGAGTGTTAGCCTTGTGAGTGTTGGCCTGTTGACCTTCGGCACTTACCACCTAACTAATCTTTGTTCAGAGGTTACAGACAATCTTCTCCAAGACTGTTGGTAAAGTTATCTTTATTCAGTATTTACCTTTGTTTATGTGGCAGACACTTCTAGGGGCATTGGCAGCTCAGTGCTAGGTTTTTTTTACGTGCTGTGGAAGGATTGGGTTTGATTCGGTTATTGAGCCTGGATAGAATGGGAGGGTTATGTCAAGAACAGTAGCAGATGAAAGACCAAGAACAACATGTGGCAGACACCAATTTAAGGTGCCATTACTAATACACCTGCTACAGAGCCAAGGAAACTTTTTGACTTCACAAAGATGATTTTGGAATTTATAGACTCTAACAATAGAACAACACCCCCCCATCACAAAAAAAAAAAAATCCACCATGCTTATTTCCAAACTCTAACCAGGGGTTCTTCTAATCAATAAGTTGGTTCCAGCTGTCCCTTACAACAGCTTTAAACATTTTTTTCTTTTTTAAAGTTAAATTAAAATGTAGTTGGTAGTCTTACTAGTGCCTTTTCTAAAAATAAAAAAGTTTTTTTAATGGTCTAAAGTCTTGGCTAAGTGATTCCGTAGGCTTCACAACTTGCCTTAGATATTCATACATATAATACATATAATACATATATTGCATTAATGCGAGCAGCTTTCTTTTGTCTTTACCCCATCTTGACAGGAGGCCATAAAAACCCTGAGCTTTAGAGGGAAACTTTCATGCATAATGCAACACCATAGAAAGCCATCCATCACCCAATGGATTAGAGTCAGAACTACTTTCCACTGCTGTTATCCTGATGTTGGCCCTAAACTAACTTGCGTTTCCATTGCTTGCTGAGCCTGGTCTGAACTACAGCATGACACAGCAGCTACCAGAGAAATGTTCTGAAGAAGTTAAATTGAAGTTAAACAACCTGCATATTAATTTCTAGAGACAGCCCTTATGTGAATTCAACTGTTCAAGACATTGCTGAAGCAGGTATTGATGACAAGATACATGCAAAAAAAATAGCTGTGGAATTAGAAGTGGAAAGCTCGGGGAGGTTTTTAATGCAACGTTGTTCTGGCATGTCAGAAATCATGTCAATATAATACAGCACTGTGACCAAAAGAAAGACTCCACGTTTAGAACCCATGTCTTACCTTGAACTGTTCTACATTTTGTTGTGGCGCTACTTGAAATCGATATGGACTTCATTGAGATTACGATTATACTCCACGTCAAAGACATGCACAAAATAGTACTCTCATCTCATGCTACCTCACCGTGTCTCACTGCATGGATTTCAAAATGCATTTCAACATGCCTGACATACTCTCAAAGGTTCCTTCACTCCTTCGTGAAGCCCAGGTGTGTGGAGTGTCCTGGTTACGGTTGTCAAGCACAGCACTAAACTGTGGCTATCTACAACTTTTTCAAGGTTACCCTTGTCCTCTTGCTTCTAAGACTAGTTAGAAGACCTGCTGACTGACTTTTGCTGGACGGCCTCTTCTAGCCAGTGCTGCATGTTCTTTGTATTTTTTAAATAGGTTTAATGAAACTCCACATTAAATAAATTCTTGTACCATTTACTTTAGTTAAACCATAAATACTACTGAAAGAAGTGAGACTGGTTGCCTGTTGCACTGAGATTGGGTTTGCATTAGAGGAGACATACACTGCCCAGCCAAAACAAAAAGTCACATACTCTAATATTTCATTGGACTGTGGCATATGGCCATGGCATAATTTTAATAAGCCTATGCAATTTCACAACATTTATTTCCATCCAGTGTCACATTCATTTTTCTCCAAGATCTTATAGTCATAATGGGGGAGTTGGACCACTGCATACAATCTTCTTCAGCACATCCCAAAGATTGGACTCCTTGGTGGCTAGTCTGTGTGTGAGAATGATGTCTCATGCTACCTGAACCACTTTTTCACAATTTGAGCCCAATGAATCCTGTCAGCATCATCTTGGAATATGCTGACACTATCAGGGAAGAGAAAAATCCATTAATAGAAAGACCTGGGCACGTATTCCCGAAAGCTTCTTATCGCTAAGTAGTTCTTAAGTTGTACCTTAACCTCTCTCTTAACGTTATGGCGCGATTCCC
>JAQMYK010000023.1:38732902-38747703 GCA_030014345.1 Clarias buthupogon
CGCCACTGTGCAGCAGTCTTTATAAATCAGCGGTGTATGGAAGCACATTATGGCACGTTATCAAAGTCATATTAATGATGGAATATACTGTAGGCCTGTTTAAGAATTTTATTTTTTTGATATCAGAACAAATTGAGTGACTTTTAATTAGCCTATTTCATAATGTGACTAATGCATTAAAATTGGCCATCACTTTTAATATTAAACAGCTGGCAAACAATTTGGGAGCGATACAGCGTGTTGTTCTAAACCGAAGACGGCGCCGTCCGCAGAGCCGTGTGGTTCATGTAAATTTTTTCTTTAGGCAAAACTTCAGCCCTTTTCAGATTTTGCTGAGGTGGCTATTTAAAAAAAGGCAACAGATTTCTAAGGCAACAGATTATGGAGCTTCTTGACCTGCTCAGACCTGCGCTTGCCAGGCCAACGTGTCGTACTTACGCTCTATGTCCCGATGTCGAGCTGCTTGCTGCTTAAAATATGTTTCATTGATCATAGCCATCATCCATGACTGAATGGACTTTTCTTTTGACTCGTTTTATTTTATGATGAAATTTGATTTAGTTAAATGAGAAAATAAACTTGGGAGTTTCAAACCCAGCATCCATAAATTTTTCTCCTATGCGGTTTGACTCACTGTGAGATGCGGTGTTAGGCACCGTGAGCCGCCTCGAGTGAACGCCCAATGTTCATTTTAATTTTTCGTGTGGAAAGATGGAAACTTAATCACAGCGCCAAAACTCGCACTGAATCATGATGAACCGTACTTACGGCCACCGCGCGAAATCGCGTAGGTGAGATAGGGGTATTAAACCTCTACTCTGTCATCTCATCATATTCATTCCATAAGTGCGCTATACAACCCCAGCCACTGACATGCTTCACATTGTCTCTGAAGCTGGCGAAGTGTTGTCAGCTGTTTGTCAATCAACTATGATTGTATACCCGGTTCGTTTCACCGCCACTACAGGTTACATGAAAATATTACGACAGTTTGGTGATTTAATTTATATATTTGTCTATTATGCCATGCTATTGATAAGTTAACCCGTTATTGGAAGAATTTTGTGCAATGTTTAATTTGCATTAAAAAGTGCTGTCTTTCTTAATGCTGTCATGCAAAATAAGTGAAAAATCGATTCCTGAGCAATCGATGTCAGCTAATTCAGTACCTTCACTGCAGATCGCGCCTTGTAACGTCGGACGTAACATGATCCTGCAGACATTGAAATAGCTGAGCCTCCTCAGATCACTGTTTTTTAAGATGGCGTCTATGTTCCTGGACCGAGGAAGTTTGTTGTTAATGCATACTCCCAGGTACTTTTCATTTACTACCACCTTCACAGTTGGTACCCAGAGTTTTGCTTACCGAGGTGTCCAAAGAGTATAATCTAAAAAATACAGATGTCAATCTGTAAGGTAGTGCATAATCCAGGCCACTAGTGAAACATTCTTGAGCTTGTTCTCCAGTAGAAAAGGTCTGATAACAGGCTCCTGCATCCAATTCTGCATCCTAGCTGAGCTCAATGTGGTTGAGTATAAGTCGCTACTATGACTTCATGAGAGGTAAAATTAGTGCCATTGGCCTGTAGTGAAAGTCTAGTCAAATTTAATTTGAAAGCACATTTGACATGACCAGTGTTTGGTGCAACGCTTTACAAAATAACGTGTTATAGTACTTGGATTACTTTTTTGATGTACCGAGTAATCTAACGTGTTAGGTCCGCCATTTAAGTACTCAGTTATTTAGTTACTTTTTCAAAAATGTAATTAGCTATTCTGACAATTTATGCAATCCGTGAGCCAGACAGCAGTCATTCTCAATCCATTAATGTGTGTGTGTGTGTGTGTGTGAGAAAGTCGTCCTACAAGCCCCGCTTGTAGTGGTATTAGTAGTTAAGGGATTATGGGCCAAACTTCGCTGAGTGATGATGGTAGAATAATTATAAAGGTCTTTACTAAAACAACATGCATCAGGAATCACAAAGGAGTTTTCATATTCTGCAATGGAAAAGTACTCGAACTAGTTACTTTTATCAGAAAGTAATGTTGTAATGTAACTAATTACTTTTTAATTACAGTAATTTTGTAATGTAATTAGTTACTTTAAAAAGTAACGTCCCCCAACACTGGACATGACACAGTTGACCAAAGTGCTGTAAAATCCTAAAATAGCTGCAAACATAGAAACAGACTAAAAAAAAAAAGAAGATGGAACAAAATCTATATAAAATAGTAAACAACAATAAAAGAATCCACCCTAATTGCTTAAAATAAGCTAATAAAACAGTAAAACAATAAATAATTAATGAATAAAAACAGGGAAAATTACATTTTAAATGCCAAATAGTGTAAAAAAAAATTAAAATTGAGGTGAGATTTAAAAGTAGGAAGAGTAGGTGGCTGCCTGATGTACAGGGGAAGCTCATTCCAAGATTCCAAGATTGAAAGAAGGATTGTCACTTTAAATGCTAGGAGGACAGGGGGTGGGGGTGTAACAGCTAGAGGGAAAGAGTAGGAGTGTCAAACTTAATAAAAATAGTTTCATGTTGTTTGCCTTGTTCATAATATGGTATCCCTCTTGTTTGTGCCTTGAGATGTTTCTCTTCCCCTCCACAACTCCCTGGTGTTTTTCTTCTTTGGTTAATCTCTTTAACTGGGTATTCCTTCTAGCCTTAATTTCCTTGGTCACCCCTGGTTTAAGAGAAACAGAAGACATTTGGACAGTACTATACTGTCAAAAGTTTGTGTTCTGTAATGCAGTTTAAGTCATCGATTCATGTTGATCCCTTACAAGATACCTCCTGCTTTTGTGGGACACCCTGTCTGCACTGAAAGCTGGCTAAATCCAAAAGAAAATCTGTAATGATATTGTTTGACCAAGTCTCTGTAATACACATAGAACTGCATTTGTGGAAAACTTTCTCACACCTTTCCATTTCATCCATTTCCATCACATACCCCATTACTCTTGAGATAAGACTTGGTCAAAACCTTCTCCTCGTCATCTGTTTCACTCTCCCTGCTGTGTATTTTTTTTTTTTTATTTAAGATTACCTGATATATGCCAATGTGTCCCTGCGATCAATGGCTCAATAGCTGGCATCCGATGCAAATATTGCAAGCTGAAGCAAAGTATCAAACACAAAGTATGAAAGCAATTAATTATAAATTTCAACTGAATCTTAACTAAGGAAAAAGGAATAGAAATGAAGCACAAGACACTCATGCAGAGAGTATGATGTCTGCTGTCGTATGTAATTGTGGCAATGATCACACATTACAATTCCCTATAGTGTGGTGGTGGCATGAACCCATTATAAGCCCTTTGTCTGAATTAGTGACTTGGATTGAACTGAAGGATGGGGTTGGCAGCACAGTTCAAGTTCAAGTAGGCTTTATTGTCACTTCAACCATATACAGTTAGTACACAGTGAAACGAAACAACGTTCCTCCAGGACCAAGGTGCTACATGCAACATACATTTACAACATAAATTAACAGAAGAGCTAAAACTAGCTAACTAAGCTAAAACTAGCTAATTAAGAGGCCTAGTAAGCTGGCTAGCGGAGACGAGACAGATTGACCTGACAACATAAATTTTTAACAACATAAATTAACAAAAACTAACTAGCTACTGTAACCCAGAGACAACAGACAACATAAAGTGCATGTGCAAACAAGAGCAACAAAGTGGCCTCTTTGTGTGGATTCAGCATGTTCTCTCCGGGCTTGGTGGGTTTCCTCAAGGTACTCCAGTTTCCTTCCAAGGTCCAAAGACGTGTGTGTAATTAACATTTGCAAAAGTGCCCATTGTGTGTGAGTGAGTGTATGCCCTGTGATGAATTGGCACCCTGTTCAGGATGTTTCCCACATTGTGCCTAGAGTCCCCTGGGATAGGCGCCAGGCTTCCTGTGACCCTGAACAGGTGTGTTACAGAGAATGAGTGAGTGAACATGGGGTTTCCATTCTTTTTGCGTGCACATAGATCTATTTTTGGCTGCTCCAACCATCTGTCTTCCAACAGGCATGTCTTTCCATCTTTGACCTGATGGAAATAATAAACTAGAAAAAAAATGTTGAGGTTGAACGAATTCATTTTTGACAGTGTGCAGAAAACATTGTCACAAAGCGCCCAATTGGGTATTAGCTTCTGGACCTGATTAAACTATGTCTGGAATAGTTAAATCCAGACATTAAAACCCAATCAGTTAACTTTTGGAAAACTAAGGGGGGCAATGATCTTTTAACAAAGATCATGTCAACAAAGTGAAAGTCTCATTCCCTTGGCATAAAGAGAGTAGGAATCCAACCAAGTTTTTCTTAATCTTCCTGCTGTATATTTAGTCTACTCCTCTCTTTTCTGTTACCTGAAAGTTTTATAGCGTGAGGGTGAGCTATTATTTCATTGTATGACACTAATACGAAATTCCTGCCATTCTGCAGTAAGACAGGCCAAAATTCCACGCCGTCTGTGTAAGGGTATGCCAAAAAGCATGCTGTATCTTCCACTGTACTCCTCCTCATGGCTTTACTTCTTGCAGGAACTCACGGAAGGAATGTTTTCTTCCCCTTCATCTCCCCTTCTCCAGTGAAAGATTTAGAAAAGATGAATGGTTATTCAACCTCTCTTTTCTTGTCCGTCTGTCTGGCCTTTTATCTTCTTCTGTCCTGCACAGGGAAAGCCATCATATGTTAGTGTCTAGTAAAACATGGACGCTTTCATGTTCTCTTTACTAATGTTTTTAAGGAAAAGCATTTTTTCAGAGGTAGATTCTATGAAAAAGATGCTTGGTGAACCTCCTTAATAAACAAATTGTGTTCATCACTAAAGCCTGTGGGTTTTGCTAATTATACGTCCTTTTGCAAGCTGAATCAATCTCTCAATCTCTACAAAGCTTTGGGTTTCTAGGAAATAAGTATGACTCATAATCTCAAGACGTTCATGGATTAAGTAAGGAATAAAACACACCATGCTGTGCTTATAACATTGAAAATGGGGTGGTGTGATGCAGCATGCCAAGAGCAGGTAACTTTGGGTACCACCCTAAAGTTGATGGATTGTTTCCTTATAAAAGCCTGTCCAAAGGTCTTTATCTTTTACCATCTTGTGCCAGTGATTTTGATTATCTTTTTTCCCCCTGTTTTTTCTTTTCACCCTAATTTAGCCATACTCAATTCCCACCCATCACTGTTAGGGCACTCTCCCATCAAGGGGACAAACTACCAACCAGGAAGAGCAAAGACTATCACATGCTTTCTGTGAAACATTTGACTCCAGTTGACTGCATCTTTTTAAACTACTGCTCACACAAGGTTTGGGACAGCATAACATCCTTGGAGGAAAGTGCTATCCTTCCCTTTCATTTACATACAAACCCCCATGATGGCTAGTGTCACCATGATTGATGTGAGAATCCAACTCAATCTCCAGATGATAGGGCATCTTCTTTTCCTTTTTTTAATTTTGAGATAATCAGATAAATAAGGAGCATGTCTTACTACAAAGAAGCTGCAAGCTCTTTTCGAACGTTTCACCTCGCACCGCCAAAGGTGGTTGATTCCCATCATGGGTCAGTGTGCATGGTGTTTACATGTTCTCTCCATGCTTGGTGGGTTTCATCCGGGTACTCCGGTTTCCTCTCACAGTCCAAAGACATGGAGAGCTAATAGGTGTAACCAAATTGCCTGGTGAATGAATGTGTGTATGTGTGCATGCCCCTTGATGGATTGGCACCCCTAACGCTCCAGGCCCCCCGTGACCCTGTATACAGGATTATGAGGAGTATTTATGATTAGGATACATAAAAGAGTCAATTTTATAGTCATCTAAAACTATATTGTTAATATATTCACTACAGGCACGGGAGATGTTCAGTTCAGCTCATCAGGTAATGACCAGATTGTTGTAGTGTGGGAAATTCACTAAACTGTGTTGTATTTCAAAAAATACAAGACCTTAAAGCATCAACTGTGGGTAAAGTGATACCTCGGCAAATTCATGTGCCGAGGTACCACTGTATATGAGCTAAAATATCCTTTAAATTCTGTCCCAAATTTATATCCGAACCCTAACTCATTATATTCTTCATTGCAGTTGTTTTTGGCAAAATGTACAAAGCAAGTAGCTTCCTCACAGCTCATCAGTCATCAGTTTGATAGTGGGGTCAAGTTATCGAGTCCATGTGTGTGGGTTGAAAGTTTCCTCTCATCTCTTAAACATGCCAGTGTGTGGCTCGGGTACACTAAATTGTCCTTAGGTGGAGGTGTCCCATGTATTCTTGCATGGTGCGCCGTGGTGATGGGAATCACCATTCCACAATCAATCATTGGTTTAAATAAATAGTCTGATTAATAGTCAGTTTAACCGCACAGTACAGTGCTTCCTGCATCCATTGTGTTTACAAAAAATCTCTTTTATTATAAAGAGTGTTCTTTGTCGCTGGTCAGATTGTCAAAGGTCAACCACTTATGGACTGTGGCCGCTGCCTTGGCACTTCTGCCTTTAGTTATGGCCAGCTCTGAGATTTAGCTGCCATTAAGATGTGGGCTGCTGCCTTGACTTCTGCCTTGCCTCCAGTTCTGGTCTGCTGCCACTGCTTCTGGACTGTGACATCCAGATCATCTCCTTTGCTTCAAATTCTGGATTTGCCCCTGGTGCTGCCAAAGATTGGCTTCCATGCCTCAATTCCGGCCTGCCGCCGCTTCCAGACTGTGACGGACTTGCTGTTGGTAAACCTGCTATTGCTGCTTACGTTTCATATCCACATTATCTGCCTTTCACTTACACATGCCTGCTGGCACTGCTCGTGACCCACATTGACACACATCCCACACTTTTAAGTCAAACACAGTTATTAGAGTAAAATAAAAATCCCTTTATTAATCCCTCTATATAATCCTCTGATACTCTAATTTACATCCTAGTGTTTTACTACGTGCTTGAGAAAGTTTTCTCAGTAAGATGTAGCCATGATCAGACTGCCTGCGTCATGTCTGAAACGTTGGCCTACCAGGAACTCTTTTAAAGGCCCAAACATGGAAATGGCTTGGGGAGAGGTCCGTTGTATATGGCGGATATGGCAATATAATTTTCAGGCTGTCATCTTTATATGTTTCATTTGAAAGTTCCAGCATCATTTCCTTTGCCAGTGTAGATTTGTGATTCATCACTTACGTTGCCTACATCCAATCATCCACCCATCCTGACTGCTTTTTGTTAAGCTAATATCTTACTGTTTGATCACTAACATGTCCTCCTGTTTCTATCTTTTTGTTCTTCATTTAGTTTGTTGGGCATTATCTATTTTTAAGGCAAGTTACTATGAGTTTTATATCCTGTTTTCTCTTCCCATGTAGTTTATTTGCTATGAAGTAAAAAAAAAAAAAAAAAAAGGCTGAATTCCCTGTATGTAAATTTTTTTGCTAAGGTTTGTTTAACCACTCAACAAACACTTATGCCAGGATTTTAAAATTTCCATCCAACCATTTAAAAAAATGTAGACACAATTTTTCTCAAAAGAATTCCATCATGCGCCCTTTATAAAGGGCCTCAGTGTATAGATGCGCTGCTGAAGTGGTGGCTGTTTGATTTAGGAAGGCACAGGTCTCCTCTCTGGTCCATATAGGGTTTGTCTGCTTTGGGCAGGAATGCAGGGGATGTAATGAGAAGTATTTCGTGGGAATTAGTTCGGAATCTGAAGCTCGCCGTGCGGCTGCTGTTTACGCCGTAAATTTGACCCGGAAAACCTGAGGCGGCGGACAGCGGCCGGGCCTCCTTTACTGGCTCACATTCTTCTTCTCTCCTCTGTCTCTCTTCCATCACTTCATTCAGCATCACTTGTCTACAGTGGCTCAAATGGACTTTTGGGAGACGGTGAGCCCAGTTCTTGATTCCATTATCTGATGGTTTGCATGGCAGGCGCTTCAGTTAAACTGTCTGTTTAATCACTTTCTTTCCAAAATGTCTAAGATTTATAATAAATCATAATTCTGGATTGTTTGTTTTTGCATTGTTCCTACATTTACAAATCTGATTTAAGTCATGTTCTAAAAAGGCATTTAAATCTAAAACTTTCTAGGAACTATTACGCGCAAATGGTCATGTCAAAATTACCAGAACCACAATCTACTCCATAACTAAATTTTGCCATTAATCTATGATTTTACTGACTCCTTCGTCTCAAATATATTACATACAGGAGATTTTGGGATTTCTTAAACTTGCCAATTAAAAAAAGAAAAGAAGAAGATATCCAAGATTGGTACAGCGCATTGGTTTTACTTTCACTGTAACAAAATGTCTCACAAAACCTTTTTAGAACTACTGTTATAGGCAGAGAAGGTTCTGTAATGCAGAGGCAACATTAATTGGATGTCACATACAGTATGTGTTCTGGGTAAATGCATGTGACTGAACAAACTGCCTGAATCTACGTATACGTGAGTATCGGATTATTCAGTAGTTATCCTGTATAGGATATTCAGGAATAGCATGGCATTGGATTCTTTCCTTAGGGCATTCCTGACCAAATTTGCAATGTGGCAGGGTGCATTATCCTGCTGAAATAAGTCACTGCCCTTCACTGCTGTTGCCATGAAGTGAAATACTTGGCCTTCAACAGTGTTTAAGTACAGTAGGTGGTATGTGTCAAAACTAACATCCACATGAATGCCTCAGGCAGCTCACCTTCTTCCCATAGACCATTGTGGAGAAAGACATGATCGTGGCCTGATCCGTTCTATTTTCTTATTTTCTATTTTTGCTCGATTTTTGTTGATACTAACCACTGAATTATGGACATTCCACAGACTGTTTAATGTATTTTGATGGCTGGACCACTTGGTCAGTGCATCTCCAGAGTCTTTCTGATCCGTACGCTTGCAGATTTTTCTTGCTTCCAACAAATCAACTTAGTGAACTGACTCTTCATTTGCTGCCTAATTGCTGTCCCACCACTTGATGAGTGATGTTCACTTTACCTCATTCACTCACTTATCGTCTATACAGCTTTATACTGTATACAGGGTTGCTTGGGGCCGGGAGCCTATCCCAGGAGACTTAGGGCATGAGGAGGGACACCCTCACCCTCACATGGGGACTTTGGGAATGCTGATTAGACTAATCTGCATGTCTATGGACTGTGGGAGAAAACCAGAGTACCCGGAGGGAATCCACCAAGCATGGGGAAAACATTCAAACTCCTGAGGCACACAGACCTGAGACGGGAATCAAACCGGACCCCTGAAGGTGCAAGGCAACAGTGCTAAGCCTGTTCATAACCTGTCAGTGGTTTAAATGTTACGGCTGAGCAGTGTCATGGATGTCACTAGGAAGTATTATAGTTAGTGATATTGTTTGGAAAAACTGTCAGGTTACCATTCTTGGGTCCTTGGGGCAGAACCCTTAACCTCTATGCCCCTATACAACCCAGCTCCTGCATGCAGTGCCAGTCCCAAGCCTTGTTGAAATGGGAGGGTTGCTACAGGAAGGACATCCGGCACTTCATGTAAATGAAGTAAATTATTAAATAAATAGACATTAAAGTATATCTCTTTTCAATTCAGTTAAATTGTTTTTGTATAGTGCTTTTAACAATTGTCATTGGCGCAAAATAGCAAAACACAATCAAAATAAAATTATGGATGTTTGTATGAAATGTGAATGTTTATGAATCATATGATTAGATTAGGAAGCCAAGAGTGACGGTAACAAGGAAAAACTCCCTGAGATGGCAACAGGAAGAAACCTAGAGAGGAACCAGACTCAGAATCCATCCTCATTTGGGTGATAACAGATGGCAGGGATCGATCTGCAGTCATACTAGCCAGCTAGAAGTTCAATATAACAAATTATATCTTTAAGTTAATATGTTCCAGTTCGTTATTGGATGTTTAGGTAGACTGTAGGAAACTCCAGTCACAAGGCCTTAGAGAAAAGCTGTCAGCATTAGCCGAGGCAAGGACCATCTTCATGGTATAGTGGAACTGTCCCCAGTCACCACATGCATCCCAAACAGACCACAACAGCATCCATGTGACGTGATCTCCAGATGCAGGGCACCAGGATGAGCCAGACAGTTCCAGAGGGCAGAGGGGGTCTGGATCACTGGCAGCTCAGGAGCGCTCAACAGAGAGACAGGGAGAGAGAGAGAGAGAGAGAGAGGACAAAAGAGAAGAAAGAATACAGTTAGGTATGGTCACAGTCACATAATGTATAAGGTGGATGTATATATAGTGCAGAGTGCAAGCAGGGACTCCGGCAGGACTAATTATGACAGCATAACTAAAAGGGAGATCCAGAAGAATACACAGACATAAGGGCTCCCTGAGATGTAAAGCATCCACTCACTTCAACGTCAACAAACCTGAGTGATCAATGAGAGTGAGGAAGAGGCATCTAAACATACAAGTTCATAATAATACTCTATGTCCTTGAGTCCCCCAGATCTGCTCCTTTACTTAAGGTAAATCTATTTACAAGACTTTGTTTGGCTAAATAAATAGGATTTAGCCTAACCTTATACTGAGACGACTTCTTGTTACCATTCTTGCTAACATTCTTGGGACCCATGGTGCTATGTCTTCACTAAATCTTGCACAAAATGGCAACAAAAAAACTCCACAAAAAATATATACACTCACTTTCTTGGATTTCCACTGACCCAAACAGGTTTTTAACACTGGACACACATGCAGCATAGTCTGGCTTGGTTTGTTCGGTCATACACTGAAAATGCTTCGTATGCCGAATTTCTTGCAAAATTCCAGTTCTTAATTAGGGTTGGGTACCGAAACCCTATGAACCCTATTGAACCAAAGTACCAAATCAGATTTCACTGATTCAGTTTGTGCCACTTAAATGTCTGAGTGATCGATTGAAATATTTGTTCTCTGGTTCTCTGAAACAGATGTAAGAAGCATGTCCACCCTCACCGCACATTAACAATAATTTTCCCATGAACGCGAGTCGGAAAGCTCTAATAATACAAATCCAACTAATCTTTGTAGTAATGCAAGTGAACATGTTTTCACATTCCAACTTGAAAGCCCATCTCGGGACATAAGACCATCTGCGTGAACGCGGTAATTACACTTGCTCAGTGTTGGCAGCGGGTAGCATTAGCTCGCCAAGCTTAAACTAAAATGCCTATAGTTAAACGTTCTGAAGTGTGACTATTTTACAACAAAGGATTCCAACACCGTGACATGCAACAAATGTCTTTCAGCAGTTGTGTTGTAAAGGGAGAAACTTGTCAAACCTAATGAAACAGTTGAGGACACATGGGATGAAGTTAAAAATGTAAGTCGCTCTGGATCTTATCCAGCGTCTGCCAAATGCCTAAATGTAAATGTAAGTTAAAAGCAGAGGGATGTAACAGCTTGCGGACATCAACTGGCAGTGTGTGCGTCCCCGGCTCCAGTCAGATCAACCCTAGCAAAGTCAGGAGAGGTGTTGTGTTTTGCCAGATAAGGCAAATGTATATACATGTATTCTGTTTTGTATTTACTTATTTAAGTATATATAACTTTTATTATATTGTTTATTTAAAATAGAAGCAATTTTATTTTTCAATAAAAAGCCGTTCTTTAATGTTATCCACCATTTCTGTGGATCTCTCTTTTTTTAAAATTATTTTTTTAAGTATCTGTTCAGGCACCGGTACTAAGACTGTGGTCAAAAACCCAAATGATACCCAACTCGATTGTTAATGTGAAAATTTGTGAGGTCTCGTGGTCATAGTTGCTAGTTCCACTTATAAAATGAAACCTTGGGCTTCAAGTCGCTTGAAAATATTACCGGTCGCTTTTTTTGGGCTTGTTTTTAAAAACATTGTTGATTGATTGAAAAATCTGAGAAGCAACATTGTTTTTTACATTAATGGTCTCCATTTCCCCAAATACAGTGTTTGACACTTTCTACACTGCCTCGCACTATAACACCCTCCTACACACCCCTTGTGGATCTGCACAGAGCCCACAATAGATCCTGCTTCCCAGAGCTGTTATGGATCTGCAGCCCTGCTTTCCTACACAGAAGAAAAAATCATGTCAATGATCATGTAAAGCTCGGTCCTTTCATATTACTCAATAATTCCACCAACAAAGATATATAACAAAGATAACAAAGATTGGGAAAAGGAAAAAGGTATTTTTTTAGTATATGTTTTCATAATGTAGGCTAGTAATAAATTTTTGCAGGTGGCAAAAACAAGCACAACGTCCTAATCAGTGCTGGGGGATATTACTTTTTAAAGTAACTAATTACATCACAAAATTACTGTCTTTAAAAAGTAGTCAGTTACATTGCAGCGTTACTTTCTGATAAAAGTAACTAGTTCAAGTACTTTTCCATTGCAGAAAATTAAAACTCCTTTGTGATTCCTTATGCATGTTGTTTTAGTCAAGACCTTTATAATTATTCTACCATCATCACTCAGTGAAGTTTGGCCCATAATCCCTTAACTACTAATACCCCTGTCTCACCTACGTGGTTTCGCGCGGTGGCCGTAAGTACGGTTCATCATGATTCACGGGGAGCTTTGGCGCCGTGATTACGTTTCCATCTTTCCGCGCGTCGGTCCTTGCACAGTTAAACCGCATAGGTGCGATGGGGGTATAACAGCAGGAATAACAGAGGGGGACGGGTTATCGGGGGCGGGACTTGTTTGACGACTTTCACACACACACTACTAGATTGGCAATGACTGCTGTCTGGCTCATGGATTACATAAATTGTCTGAATGATGGATTACATTTTTGAAAATATAACTAAATAACTGAGTACTTAACTGGCGGACCTAACACGTTAGATTACTTGTTACACCAAAAAAAGGAATCCAAGTACTTTAATGTGTTACTTTGTAATGCGTTACACCCAACACTGGTCCTAATATACTAATATTAGCTTACCTGTTCCTGTTACCTACTCCTGGCCTGTCCTCTTCCATCTCGCATTCTGCTCGTTTGTGACTAATTGTGCCTGCCTCTCAAATCAAAACAAAACAAAAAACAAACTTTGTTTCAATTTTATTTTTTGTAAAAATGAATGAATGAATAAAAAAAATAATACAGTACCAAAAGTTTGGACACACCTTTTAATTCAGTGTTTTTTTTCTGTAGTGATTTATTTACCACAATCTAGAACAATGGTGGATTTGGAATGGTGTTCTGGAACAGTCCTTGCAAGACCAGTGTTGTCAAGCTCGATAATGAAACCGACTCTCATGAACATAACGACAAGTTAATGTAGAGTTACCAGCCAAGAGCCTCAGAAATCACCAGATTAGAGCTGTTATGAAGGCTTCACAGAGCGTTAGCACATACATCTCTGTTCAAAAGAGATTATTGCATATTTTGGATGCTTTCCGTATTGTTTCATATTGTAGAAAGAAAGAAATATCAGGAATGACCATGGAATTAGAAGGTGTGTACAAACTTTTGACTAGTTGTGTGTGTATACTGTGTAGTTTAACAAGTTGTTAATGTTAACTATGTGGCCATAAAATACTATAGTAATATTGGGCTTGTTTTGGGCTTGTTTATGAAGCCGTGGTTGCTTATTTGTCTCGTGAGAGTTAACAAACATGCTCGTGGTATGCCGAGGTACCACCGTAATGCGATGTTGTAGGGACGAAATAGGGATAAAGCCCCGAGAAAAACAGATGTTACGGGTGTCCTGCACACTCCAGTCCAGCAGGTGGCAAAAACACGCCACAACGTTTGCTGAGTGAGGAAGAAGACGAAGGAGACTATTTTGGTCTGCACACCAGACTAGCCTCAGGATCCTAAACTTTGGTGAATATTGCCTTTTGAAACAGTTTCTTTTCAAATTGTATTTCTTTTTATGACATGTAACCAAGCACGAACGGACGCAGTAGTAGAATAAGAAGAAGCTGTTGGTATAATATTTAAAGCAAACGCTACAACGTAAGAAGCTTCTAGATTGTTTGCTACTAACGGAGCTAATGGTGTGTTTCTTGCATCGTGATTGGTCACTGGTCTCGTCACAGAGGCCGCTGATTTGGACAGGACGATCGGTTTCGTTACTAGTAACCTATCGCAGCAGAGGAGGCGGGATTTGTAGAAATCTGACCAGGAAGCGCAAGGCATAACGATGTGTTAGCGTACAGTCCAAGCTTACTACAAGTAGTACAGACTCTTATTTCCATCTCTCTCTCTCTCTCTCTCTCTCTCTCTCAGGTCGCCTTAACTGGATTTGACTGAGCTGAAATCATGGTCAGTGAGTTTGTGTGCACTGTAGCACTGTATAACACCTGCTTTCTGTGCTTGTACTAAATATCTGTGTCGTCTTTAGGGAGAGAGAAAAGGAGTGAACAAGTATTACCCTCCAGATTTTGACCCTGCTAAGGTAAGGGGTATTGTCATTCATTCATTCATTCATTCATTCATTCATTATAACACCAAAGTAACAGTAAGGAAATCATATTTGTGATGTCACATGTGATTTAACCATGGCCATGTGTCTCACTCTTGTTCTACAGCATCGCTCCATCAATGGCTACTGGAACACTCATCCACTACGCGAGAGAGCCAGGAAGCTCTCACAGGGCATCCTCATTATCAGGTAAAACACACACACACACACAGTATCTCTGGGCCACGCTCTCCTTCTCTTTCTCTCACACACACACACACACACACACACACACACACACAGTATCTCTGGGCCACGCTCTCCTTCTCTTTCTCACACACACACACACACACACACACACACACACATACACACATACATGCGCACACACTTTCACACATTCAGGAAAACTTGACACCCTTAATCA
>JAQMYK010000023.1:38813916-38829069 GCA_030014345.1 Clarias buthupogon
ATATACACACGTTCATTATGAAATATCTGTTGTAAAACAAAATAAAATTCATGTTTGCTTCAGCATTGGAAACAATATTGTTTTAGGCCAACTAATTATACACAATTCTTTGTTGTACTTGGTCCGGCTTTTAGATAAAGTCCTTCCATGCACCATTTGGCGGATATTCAGTGTAGCACAAAACATTTATTTAAATTCCCGAATGTTGCTTGCGGCAAATCACGGCACGCCGCGCGCCAAATTGCGGCATCTTGCGGGAAAACACGCGCATTCTTAATGGCCACTTCTGTAGTTGTTTTTAATTGAAGAAACACCTTTGCTGTGGCCTTTCTTGTGCTTGAAAGTCAAATTGGTCGCTTAAATATGGTGTTACATCCCAGTCTAGGGTTTGGCCGTACAGCAAAAGAATGGTTCGAGGTTCTATTTTTAAACTGTATGGACACCAGGATCAGCTTCAGGGTGGGACCAGGCCAAAATAGTAAACAAAAGGGTATATGTATTTTAGTAGCTAGATTACACGAACATACAGTGAAATTATCTACAAATATATGCAAAGAGCCAAGCAACAAAACCAAAGGGGCAAAGCAATAATCAAAGTCAATGGAAGGCAAAAAGTCAAAAATACACAATCAAATATCAAAACACCAAAATTACAATCCAAAAATCATCTTTCTCCAACACAACCAACACCTCGCCTACACGCCTCCTCTTTCCCGCGTCTCTCTCCGGTTTATATATGGTCGTGCTGATTGATGACGTCACTCTCAGGGTGAAAGCAACCGTGTGGAAAGTCAGGTAAATGCCGATGTAGGGACAGTGAGAAAACCTGGAATGGAGTCTGGAGCGGCACATGACCAGATCACAATGCACACACGCGAGTGCAACAAAGCATTTATACAAAGCATACTATTTTTCATTTTCATTCATTTTTTTTTTACTCAGTAGCGAATATGATTTAAAATGTAGCGAAGTACAATACTTCAAACAAAACATACTTGGGTAAAAGTAAAATTACAGATTTTAAAAACTATAAAAAGTAGAAGTACACAAAAAAACTACCCAATTACAGTAACGCGAGTAAATGCAATTCGTATGTATACACGTTGTCTGCTGAGTGTCATGTGATCACAACTGAGCTAATGATTCTTCTCTCTCTTGCTGTGCTGCATGACTGTCAGTAACTGTCAAGAAAATTTTTTTTTAAAGGCTTTAGCAGTGCGCGAGATAAATCTGATTACCGACAACGCAATGTCAGATTTCCACGAAATCCTCAAAAGGAGGCAAAAGCAAGTGTCATTAGAGAGATTCCTTGTTAAAGTTAAAGATTCCAGTTTGCCGACAGAGACTCAGAGAGCAGTGATTCCGTTAGTGAGTGAATGTGTGTAAAAGTCATCCTACACAGTAGACCCCTTCCTCCTTCTCTTTGTCATCTTATTCACACCAGCCACGATTCATTTCAAAGGTAAAGTGCACGTTAATTTGTTAAAAATTTTACTTTATATTTTGTATTAAATATGTGTATATGAATATTTTTGGGTTGTGGAATAAATCATCAGAGCTTTCCTTATTTTTTATGGGGAAACTTGCTTTGATATTTAAGGGCTTTGGATTAAAACATACTTCCGGAATGAATTATGCTCGCAATCCAAGGACCAATCCAAACAGCCCATGACCTTTTATTACCCAAAAGCCTAACAGTAACCTAGAACACCATAGTAGTGATCTTTCTTTCTCCCTTTCACCTCTCTATTCTTTTTTTTTTTTTAACATTGTTGAATTTTCTTTATTTTTACTTTTTAAAAATGTTTATTGTCCCAATTCAAAACTGCAAACCAGTTACCCCACCCCAAATGACCAAGCTACACTTTAAAACAAATGATTGTATCTTCCTGCCTACTAATTTCACCAACATATCAAAATGACCTTCTAACTTCCTTATGATCCAATATAAATACCACCATGATTGCTAATTTCTCTGAAGCACAAAATTAAATACCAAAAGACCATTCATTGCTCCAACTCTGGTTGGATAAAAAAATATATATTCAGGCACCTTTGTCGTTTTTCAGATTGGCTGTTGTCCCGGTGGAGTCTGTCCTCCCTGACAGCATCACACAGTGGGATATTTTGGGTATTAGTGCATCATCTAAGACAGGTAATTTCCTTGGACTGTATTTTTATTCATCTTTAGCTGTCTTTCCTTATATTTCTTCAGTCTATTTGTTTGAGTTTTTCTTAAAGAAGTAAGGGCCAAATTAATTTTTAGCAGAGGGTGTTCCACAAAACATAAATTGAGCAGGCTCCCATTCCCATGTTGAAATCATTTTTATTTATTTATTGTTTTTGCTCCTTCAGGTTTCTGTGTGGCTGAGCCATTGAACATTCGAGCTTGGAAGCCTTTCTTCATCAACCTCCATCTTCCTCACACTGCAGCCAGAAATGAGCATGTGGAAGTCAGGGCTGTGCTGCACAACTACATGAACAAAAACATGAAGGTCACTTCCTAATGTTTCCTCAAACTTTAGTGCATCTTTTTATTCAACATGGGTAATTTTTATTAATTATACAGATACTACTACCATTTACTTATCGAACATGTATCCTTGTAGGTGCTGGTGATCCTTTCAAAGACACAGGAGATGTGCAGTATAGCGTTTACTGAGGATCATAAGCAGGAGGTGTTTGTGCGAGCTCGCTCCTCTGTGCTCATCCCCTACACCATAATCCCACTTCGAACAGGAGAGCTCCCCCTGCAGATCACTGCTGTGTCAAGTAGCCTCATAGGACAGGATGCAATCCGCAAAAACCTCCGTGTGGTGGTAAATTTTGATATGAAGGTTTTTTTCATTAGATGAGCCTGTGTTTGGATTAATTAGAATACTGTATATGATAAGCATAATCTATGAACCTAGGTCAAATATATTTTAATAGCATTTTATTCAAACCATCAGCTATTATATTTCACTTTTGTGTGTGTGTGCGTGTATGGCTGACTGCAGATGGAGGGTATTCAGAAGGTGGATGTGAGGAGTTTCCTGTTGAACCCTTCTGATAAAGGAGACAGCAGTGAGATCACTTCCTGTTGCCTTGATTTAATGAGCCATTAGAATTAACATGGACTTATTTGGTCAAATTCATTGAAAAATTCCTGCCGGACAATAATGTTTCAGTTAACACTGATTTTCTTTATACTCATGTATAGGCGAGAAATTCCAGGTACTGTAGCTGTACATTTTATGCCTGATTACGGCAGAGCTGGTTTACATTTAGTAATGTGAACTCTATAAAACTTCATAGAGCACTTCAGATAACAACAAAACTGTGAAAGAGCACCATCTAGCTGAAAGTGTGTTAAATCATGAATACAGTTCCTGTTTGTGTTTTAGGATGCAATTACAATCCAGTTTAATAAATAAAACCCATATTTAATGTATGTGTGTGGGTGTGTTTGATCTTCAGATGGAAATCAGCTGATTCAGGTGAATAAAGCTAAGCTGAGATCGGTTGTTCCTAACTCACTTCCAGAAACATATGTTAACGTCAAAGGTAAAATTTAAAACAGCATACTGTACTTATTAGTAACTATTCATCTTGAGCTATTTGATTAGACATTCTATTTCCACATATTTTTAGGTAGTTTGCTGGCCGACAGCATTGACAACTCCATCAATAAGGACTCACTTGCGGCGTTGATCCGGATGCCCGGTGGCTGTGTGGAGCAGAACCTGGCAAGAATCACACTGCCACTCATTGCTACTCACTATCTGGACCGCAGCTCCCAGTGGAAGAATGTGGGTTTGCAGCGTAGGGAGGACGCTATCTCCTACATTAAGAAAGGTAAAATTAGGCCAAATCCAGCAAAGATCTTGAGCTAATTCACTGTAAGTATAGTATAATACCACCTCCATATAAGCAGTAGCTTGCTAGATTGCAGTGGATATGCTAGATTGATAAGGATAATTCAAATGTTACTAATAGAAAATGTTTGATTTTTGCTAGCTGAATGATTCTTCTCTATGCTTCTGTCTCAGGCTATGAGAACCAGCTTCATTATCGTAAAAAGGATGACTCGTATCCACCGTTTCGCAATGAAAAAGCCAGCACCTGGTAAGTTTTACAGTATTTGGTCCTGTAAATTTATCCCTGCTCCTTTAAAGCAATCATCTCCACTTTTTGTGATCTCAGGATCACAGCGTTCGTGGTGAAGGTGTTCTCCATGGCTTATCCCTTCATCACGGTGGATAAGCAGCACATTTGTGGCCCACTGCTCTACCTGCTCAAACACAAGCAGCTGCCATCTGGAGCATTCGAGGAGGACATCCCGGTTTACAGCCCCTCCATGACGGTGAGAGGACAGACAAGTTGAAAAGTTTGAGAGGTGGATTTTTGAATGGATTGGTAGAGAGGTAACTATGCTTGTTGTGTGTGTGTGTGTGTGTAGGGAGGTCTTCAGGGTGCTGAATCCCAGGAAACTCTGACTGCATTTGTACTGATTGCAATGGCAGAAGCTCAGAATGTCATTACATGCAGAGATCCGGGCATAAACACACAGGTAACGCACATGAGAATCAAGGAATTTGATTCCAGCCGTTTATGGCTGTCTAGTACAGACTAACATAAAACACTGTGCATTTGTTATAGAGAAGACACTATACACAGTAAGTACACAATTGTCAATATCTGTACAGATTGAATAAAGACAGGAAGGGTGTCACGGTGTGCGCCTGTGATGGGCGTGCACCTCAACCTGTTATTGCTCCTCATTCACTTTCTACGTTGGCGCCAGGGGCCGCTAGGTCGGGCCGGCTAGCAATAATTAACATTAATGGACCTTGGGCTTTCTCCGCATTATAAAAGCGAAGCAGGGTTTAGTATGGGGTCCAGAAGCACATCAAAGAGTCACGCGGTGGAATTATAGGAGAGTGGCACGCAAGCAGGGTGATGTTACGCGCCCCAGAGACTTTAAAGGCGAGCCCGGAATGCCGCCCTTTGAGCTCCACAAGAAGGACTGGCAGAAAAGAACTGCACCTTAACTCCCGCATGGAGTCTGCCTTTGCATCTCTGCCACCAAAAAAGTAAAGGCCGCAGAGAGGATTGCGTTAAGGCCCCTGATCCCAAATGGGAAAGCCACCCAGCTGACGGACATCCAGGAGAGACTCCTGCCCGTGGTCACGCCCAGAAAGAGTGGGGAACAGCCAGTCTTGGCTCATGTTAGCAGGAGAGGTCGCCGTCATGGTAGTGTGCATTACCTGCCAGCCGAGTGCCCGCTTGTCAGCTGGGCACTGCCACCGGACATACATGTGCACGCCTTCACTAACTTCCTTCCCTTTTTTCCCCTTCCTCCCTCCTTTTAACCCTTTCCAACCCCATTTTTTCCTAAATAAACTTTCCCTTTTTCCCATAAGGCCTTGCCTCATGCCTGTGGTTCCACCTGTGCACAAGGGTCGAACCTGTTACAGAGGGTAAAAATCCTGGGTATGTAACAGATGTGCATACTGTGTACATACTGTAAATGAAGATAGTGAAAATTATTGCAGTTTGCATCACAACAATTGTAATAAGTAGTACAAATAGCAAGTAGGTTATAGGAAAGGTTATAGGCTTTGCAAGAAGCATGTTGGTGCTTGTATACAGCGGTGATTGCATATAGTGGCAGGTCTGCCTCTGTCCACCATTCGTTCTCTGCAGCTGATCCAGAACACAGCTGGATGTCTCATTTTCAACCTTCCCAAGTTTTCCCACACTACCCCACTTATCCGCTCCCTGCACTGACTTCCTGTAGCTGCCTGCATCAAATTCAAAACCCTGATGCTTGCCTACAAAGCCAAAAACAGCTCTAATCACACCTTGCACTGCAACATGTCCCCTCTCATCCTTCAGCACTGCTCTCAGGGATTGAGGAAGGTGTGCATCTAGACTCTTTTATGTTCTGGCACCTAAGTGGTGGAATGAACTTCTTCTAGATGTCTATACAGCCGAGTCTCTGTATCTTTAAAAGATGACTTAAGACATATTTGTTTCTTCAGTACGTGGGCTAAACCCTTTTCCAAAAATCAAACAAACAAGAAAAAAATAATTCCTAATTGTGTTTGACTGATAGCACTTAGTAAGCTAGGATCACAGTGTAAGGATCTATCCAATGAGGTACAGTATAGAACTGTATCAACAGCTCCTGTGCGGCAGACCATAATTTTTTTGGATGGAGTTGATGTTGGATTCCCATTTCAGGTCATGGGAAATTGTTGTTCCAAGAAGCACATTAACAAATGGTTTTTGAATATTGTGAGGGGGAGTAGTGTTGAGGTCTATCTCCTAAAGTCCGCTGTCATCTCCACAGTCTTAAGCGTCAATCAGCCACAGTAACAATAACCACATGACCATACACAAGCCACTTGACCACACACAAACTGGCAGCATGGCAGGAAAAAAAACTTCAACTGGGTAGACATATTATTAGAAAAGGCAGAACAGTGTTTTCTCTGTTTGCCAAAACTGGCAGACATTTCAGCATATAAAAACTCGTCTTAACCTGAGGAAACATGTCGCAGTAAGTTTAGCTGTTTCATTGAATGTTGCAATGTTAGCATATACAGTATACTGTGTGTGTATATTATAAGTATTATAAATTCTATAAAAAATAAATCACATATTACGATTGAAACAGTTACTCAGTACTGAAAGTAGTCTTTTTGCCAAATACTTTTTTACTCTTACTTGAGTAATATTTTAGATGACTACTTTTTACTATTTGAGTAATATTATTTTGATATTTTGATTATACTATTCCACTTCCCTTTACTTGAGTAAATATTTTGGCTACTCTACCCTCCTCTGGGGAGAGGACATATCGCTGCACAGCACCAATGCTTACTATCTGTATGGTACAATTTACACAAAGTTCCTTTTTAATTATATGAGTTTCGGTAAAGGCAAACACACTCCTGTTCAACACTGCTTTTATTCTGTTTTCCTTTGACAGCTCAACTTTTCAGACTTTAGTTTTTCTTTGTTCTTTGCAGGGGAGGTTCAGAAGAGCCGGAGAGTATCTGAAGGAGCGATACCGAAATCTACGTAGGCCATATTCTATCGCAATTGCATGTTATGCTCTGGCTGTGAGCAATCAGGGCTGCTCAAAGAACATATTGCTGAAATCAGCATCATCGGGTACTCTCAGCCTCACCTTTCACCTCAATTTTTTTTTTTACTTGATGAATAAAAGGAAGTAAGGTTGGGGTAACTAATATAGAGGGAGAATAGCACTTAATTAAAGTCTGAAATTCCTAAACTTTATAAGAAAGGGAACTATCAGGGTCTATGGCATGTGAAGGGGCAAAAAGAACAGCTTTACAAACAGACCACAGAGGATCTCAGTGCTTTTTTATATTACACAAGATGATGTTTTTCATGCTTTTAAAAGAATTAATCTTTTATTGGCTTGTGATCTCAGACCGCACACACTGGCCAGATCCAGACAATTTCTTCTTCACACTGGAGGCGACTGGTTATGCGCTGTTAGCCCTAATTAAAGACGGCCATATTGAGGAGGCAGCCACTGCGTTTAAGTGGCTAAATCAGCAACGACGGGTCGGAGGAGGGTATGGATCCACACAGGTATAGGTCAAAATGTTTTTTTGTAGCAATTTTCACATTGCATTGCTATAGAATTGAGTCTATTTGTTTTTAATTTTTAAATGATGATTTCATTCAGTCATTCTTGAGAACTGGGACAGTTTTGTAACAGGTAGTCTGACTTACGAATTTCCGCAGATACGAATGGACCGCGGTTCTACAAACATTTGTAGATGTGAACAAGATGTGTAGGCGTTTGCTTCATAAGAATTTGATGACATTTCGCTTTCAGCTGGGTCTGCATCACTGGCATCTGTTTTGCCCGTCTCCATCATTCTTGTGAATTATACTTATATACTATTATAACTTGTGGGTTATTGGATATCCCCAAGCAGAATCACCCCAATCACAAGTGAACCACACCCACACAACTCACTGACAAGAGGCAACCGGCACTCACAGAAAAAAAAAGGAAACCACCACTAAGAAGGCCACGCTACTTTCACCTTTAGAAAGTTCTACAAGTAAAGAGCACAATAAACATTAATGTGTAGCACACACTCGAATGGAAAAAAATAGTGAGAGAGAAAGACAGTCAGACAGACAGAGATAGAGTTAACAACAACTCTTCAAAATCAAAAAGTCTTGTTAAGGACAAAAATAAGAACCTTGTGAAAGCGAAGTACCAATACGAAATTGGCAATAAGGCCAAGCACAGGTCAAGCATGAGTCTAAATGCGTGAGTTTGTTGCTACATAATTTGCTAGATACATATTTAATGATTTAATAATGTGTGTGTATATATATATATACCCCAAATTAAATATCATTTAAGGGATACAGTGCTGACATTTTATGGTTGTGACCACAGAAGTGTCAAGGTCAAATCTTAAAAATATTTTTAAAATGATCAAACTTGAAAGAACCTGAGCAGTTGAATGGGTTGTAGAATGAACAGGGGGTCATAAAGAGGTCCTCTGAGTTTCGGTTGACCACCAGATTGCCTGACTTTATTTATTATTTAGAAATGTCTGACGGTGTTGACGAAACTCAACAAATAAAAAATAAGAGTTAAAAAATTTATTAATTAGTCATTAATTCATTAATATGCACTTATTTTACTTAGTACACAATAAGGTATTTTTTTCATATATTTTCATATTTCATATATTTTAATCAATAGTTTTTAGCAATCTGAAACCTTTTTCTGAACAAGGACTTTCTCAGGTCTAGTGGGGACACATTGTCAAGGAAAATATTTTTGTTATGCTAAGGTGATTTAGCCTATGAAATTGATCATAATTAAAATATTAATTATTGCTGGTGTTGCAGGAAAACACAATATTATGTGCTGGGAATGTTTTATTAAGGGAAAAAAACCTTTGCCAGCAACAACTACAATCAAGTGTTTGCAATAACTGGCAATGAGTCTTTTTATATCAATGTGGAGGGATTTTGGCTGACTCCTTTTTTGCAGACTTGATTTATTTTAGCCAACATTGAAGAGTTTTCTACTGTCATGTTTAATATCGTGCCACACCATCTCAATCAGATTCTGGAATCAGAAGTCTGGACTTTGAGTATGTCACGCCAAACCTTTATTTTTTATAAAAATTTTTTTTTGGAGGTGGACTAGCTGGTGTATTTTAGATCATTGTTCTGCTGAATAACCCAAGTGCACTTGAGCTTGAAGTCACAGACTGATGACCGGACTCCTTCAGGCTTTTCTGGTAGAACGTAGAATTCATGGTTCCATCAATTATGTCAAGTCTTTCTAGTTCTCAAGCTGCAAAGCTGCCCCAGACCATCACACTACTACCAGATGTAACGGGACGTAAACCTTCCAAAAAGTTACAAGTTGTCTCATCATTCCACATAATATTTGTGAGGCAAGCCTTTGTATTCTTTTTGGTCAACTATAGCTTTCTACTTGGAACTCTCTCATGGATACTATTAGCCATTTTGTTGCTTTTTGAAATCTTTTAGTGTAAAGTGATTTCTTGATTCAAGAGGTCTGGCAGTAATCAGGCCTGGGTGTAGCAATTGCTTTTTCACTTAAGGCCCCAATCTCAATCATTTAGGTGTGACAAATATACAAAAAAAAGTATAAAAATCGAGAAGGGGCAAATGATTTTTCAGAGCACTGTACAAATGTAACTAAGAAAAGCTATTATCCCTCATGTAAGGTAGTACTCACCCATTTTCAGTCTGATTCATTTTTTTCATACTGTCAGTGGTGTTAGTGCTTTAGGTCTTTGAGGTGCACATGTATAAGTGTGCTCTCTTGACTATGCAAGATGATAAATCGCCCTCCTTCTTGCTTAGTCCACCATGGTGGTGCTTCAGGCTCTGTCAGAGTACCTGGTGAAGAAACCCCCTTCGTCTGACATGGCACTGCGGGTGGACATCAGTGTTCCTGATCACTCAGGTATACACTGGGACTTCACTCCTCAACTGGCGCACGGTATACGTTCCTCTCAGGTCAGTCGTTATTTGCACTCGGTTTATGTCCCTAAACAAAGCAGTAGCTGAACTTTACAAGTAGTAGTCTACATACATGGTGTGATTTATAAAACCTTCAAAAATCTTACTATAGTGGACACCTATTAAAAATATATCTGCATGTTATTTAATTTAATGTGTTCTCTTTGCATTAATCTTGATTGATGCTATCCATTGTGAGATGAGTATTGGTGTATTTAAAAGCTTAGATAGTTGTCATACTTTTATTCAGAATGCCCTGCACTCAATGTTGCACTTTATAATGTTACACAGGTGCCTCTAGATCAGGACTTTACAGTGATTGCCTCAGGAAATGGGCAAGGAATCCTGGAGGTATGAAACGGAAAGATATCTGCATCCAAAGACAACACACTTTTTAATCTTATCAGGGCAGATTTGAGAATTATCTTTGTTTCTTCTTCCTCTGCAGGTGGTAACAGTTTACTACGAGCTGCCCAATGAGCATGAGAAAAGCTCCTGTAATGGTTTCGATTTGAACATTACCATTACAGAAAACAGGGGTATCTCTTTACCCTATTATCATTCCATTCACCTTCTATACCCAGTCCAGTAGTAATTATTGAAGTCAATAAATTAATGACCAAAAGAATAACTAGAATAGGTTTAGTCATTCATACCCGGTTTATTCCAAGCAATGATAGCCTATTGTGGTTAAGTTATGTGATTCAATGAAGTCCCTAAAAGAAATTAATTAATTGATTCGCTGGTTGTATCTTAATGTTAGAAATACAGTTTTTATAAGGTTGAAGCATCAGAGTCATTTCAGCTCTCCAAAAGAATCATCCATGTAAAGCCCTTGTGACCATGACAGATTTTTGAAAAATGGCTGGTGAACATGGCAGGTCTCCCAAGGGTTTAAAAAAAAACTCCATAGATTTCATGGCCATTTAAATTCTAAGATCTCTAGGAGAATAATTTTTAATCCCAACCTATTTAACAACCTGACAATACACAAACACTGTAGGCCTTCAGGATAAATGCTAGAGATTACAATAGATTTGTGGTAAACACTTTATGCTCACTGCACTCAACCTTCTTTTTATGTCACAGAGAAACTTCCAGCAGATGTGGAGAAGGTGTACAAACTCAGCATCAGTGTGAGGTAACTCATTAATGTGCATATGCATCATAAGAACACTGCAGTCTTCGTGGTAGCATTAACTTTTTTGTTCTGTCAGAGCTCTGGCACGGCATCAACTACGCATGGCAGTTCTTGACATCAGCCTGCCTACCGGCTTTGAACCAGAAACCTCAGATCTCGAGCTGGTGAGAAACTGAACTGAGTAAATGAGGAATATAATGCACTACAAACAAATAATTAATGATCTGATTTATTCAAACCCAATAATAAAGCTTTATATCCTCAGGAGGGGTCATTACATTGTTTTAGCGATAATTTCACGGAAGCGAGTTCAGAACTACAGTAAATCGCTGCTCCTGCCCCATCCGAGAAGTTCAGAAGCCGCAAATAGAATGAACGAACTAATGAATTTTCTCAAAACATTATAAAATTAAGTAGAGACACAGTGACTCCCCTTAGAGACTCTGTAGTAGGTTTTCTCAGTCGAATATGAAAAAAAAAAGTACCGCTGATTATCAACGCGGGAATGAATGGCGCATTGCCCAAGTGCAAGTTTATCTTGGATACGATAATTTCACGGAAGCAAGTTCAGAACTAAATCGCTGCTCCTGCTCCATCCGAGACGTTCAGAAGCTTCAAATAGAATGCACGAACTAATGAATTTTCTCAAAACAATATAAAATTAAGTAGAGCTTTCCATTTTGTTATAGAACGAAGCCCCTAGATGGACAAAGGAGGAGAAAAAAACAGCAGAAAAAAGACATGACAAAAACTTTGGGTAATAATGCAAAACATGACTTGTTTTTTTCTTCTGCCGTTTTTCCTCTCTTCCTTTGTCCCATTAGAGACTCTGTAGTAGGTTTTCTCAGTTGAATATTAAAAAAAAAATCACTGATTATCAACGCGGGAATGAATGGCGCATTGTCCAAGTGCAAGTTGATCTTGGAGCTAAACTATTTGGTTTGGGTGAAAGCGCCATCTAGAGATCATTGTGTGTCAGCAACAGCTTCCCATTCAAAACAATAGGTGGTCAAATGACCGGTGAACCGCGTTAAAAGTAGGTGACACTGGCGCGGCGCTTCTAGTGTTAATGAATTGAGATCACTTTTAAGATGTGTAGGGATTAAATTCAGGGGAACAATCATCACCTCAAAACACTTGCATGATATACATTAAACATGATAAATACAGTAGTGTATATTTTAAATTTCATTTAGACAAAATGACAGTGATAAAATTTTCCAGATAATAGAAAGATCTCAGAACTGCTTCAGATTGCAGATTAGTCAGAGACAAACCCTTTCAGAGATAAAACTCTTTCTTTGAATAGAAGTTTTATTTCAAAGCTAAATCTCCTGCTACTTAAGTAAATGTGATTTGCATGTTTTTTGATCTACAGCTGAGCAACTCTGTGGATCGCTACCTCAACAATTTCCAAGTTGTAGATAATCTTAGCGATCGAGGATCTCTCATCATTCATCTGTTTAAGGTAACATGGAGAATAATATATTGTTCAGGCTCATATAATTTTAATAAAATACTTTATTAATAGCTTTCTTTATATGTGTTCAGGTGTCCAACAAAGAGTCAGACATCATCACCTTCAGGCTGAACCAAAAGTTCAAAGTCGGCCTCCTGCAACCATCTACAGTCACAGTATACCAGTATTACAATACTGGTAAAATAAAATGATAAATAATTAATCATTTTACAGATTTATGCATTTTTATGGATGTTTGATTTGGCTGGGTGTTCGAAAAAGTGAAATGTGAGTGTGTTTTAGATAAACGTTGCAGCAAGTTTTACACTCCACCAGAGGACAAAGAGCAGCTCAGTCAGGACTGCAAAGACAACATTTGTCGCTGCACACAGGGTGAGCTGTTACATGCTAACATGTAAAGCTATATTCACTGTTAACACAGAGTTGTCAGGATGTCTATGTATGTTTTATGATTTTCTGTCATTACTTTGATTTCCAAATTTCAAGTTTTAAATTTGAATCTAATGACAGGCTTTACAGCTTAAAATCTTCCAATGTTGTTTGGAATTTGGAAACAGACAAAAAAAAAAGCTGCTAACAAAAGTAAATAACATGTTTACAGTATCAAGTTTGAGCTAATGCTAATGCAATGTTAAATTATGACTAATGACCTAATACAACCAACTAGGTGACTGTTGTGTTTTGAAGATGGGTGCTCACACAGTTTCAGCGAGAAAGAAGGCTGCATGCAGTGCAGTCCACCACGGTAAACATTACACATTAGCTTTATGATTTACTGATTTCAATCAAGCTAGAATTACATGTTTAATGTGCATGACCCCCCCCCCGACCAGTGTTTAAGGTCAGAGTGTTGAGCATCAGTACAAGCCAGTATGACAGATATCAGCTGGAGATCTTGCAGGTCATCAAAGAAGGTGTGGCTTTCTTTAAATATTGTTTGTAACGTTGTATAGCATTTTTTCTGTTTCTTGAAACAGTGTTTGTGTGTGCCCAGGTTCTGAGGTTGGTCTAAAAGAAAAGGATACACGAGTGTTTCTTTCTCACGCTGGCTGTAGGGCGGGGCTTAATTTGATCACGGGGCAGGACTACCTCATCATCGGACCATCGTCTGATATTTGGCAAACAGGCAGTGACAAGAACGGGTAACATTAAACACCACCCTGTTGTCTCAAAAGAACCCTGTATGTATTTTTGTATAGTTTAAAAAGGAAAGGGGCAACATGCACAATTTAGGTATGACAAAATATACAGTATAAGCTCCCCGATAATGCTTAACAAGGTTTTGGAGGTCTGAACCTGTTTCTCTGATAAAGTATTTGAAATGTCCTATGATATTGTATTTATGAAACAGGACTCTTTGTCATTTGGGTTTCCTCTGGGAACTACGGTTTCCTCCTACTTGAGTGTGTGTGTGTGTGTGTGTGTGTGTGTGTGTGTGTGTGTGTGTGTGTGTGTGTGTGTGTGTGTGTGTGTGCGCGCATGTGAGTGTGTTTGTGTGTGTGCGCATGCACAAGTATGCATTATTCCATCGGCATTCACCAAAAGCATTTGCATGGAGAATAAAACCTGAACATTTTGTAGTATCTCAAAATTCTCTTCTCTCTTTTACAGTTACACTTATACTCTGGGGAAGAACACTTGGGTGGAGCATTGGCCGTCTGGTGTGTGTGACAAATGCACAAAACTGGACAATTTCAGCACAGAATTACAGAACACTGGCTGCCAGACCTGAGAAACCATAAAAACACAAACACACACGTACACGTGTCTTCTATACTACAATGTCATATGCAAGCAGGTATGCAGCCTGCGAGATTTGTGCTTTAACCTTAACATGCAGACATGATAATACATTACACAAGAATAAAACTCATTGATTATCCTCCATTATTTAACACCTAGCTAAGCGATGACAGAACAAATAAATAGTTATCTCCTAATCCAAGAAATAAAAAAGATAAACCACAATCATTTCTGAACCATTTCTGCTTTAGTTATAGAATTAAATTAGACTATCTGGATATGGTTTGGTTTGTTGTTGTACGTCATTTGTTGCTTCTGTCTTCAGCTTGATGGTCCCATGAATTAAAATGATCTTTTTAAACAATTGCTTCATTTTAGACATGAAAACCCATTAAGAAAACAACACAAATGACACAAATTTTATTTTATTCTATGTAATTAAACCTGTTTTAACAGAGAAATTAAAAGTTTTCAGCTGTAATTTTTTCTTAACACTGTGTCAGAACCTCTCATTGTCAATGTCTAATAATGTCTACAAGAATAACACCCTACAAGTAGATTTTCATTACTAGAATGGTGACATCCTTACTAGATGCCCGAACAACCTGAACTGACTCATTTCCACGCAAAGGAGTAGCAACTCTACTCTGAGTTTCTCATGGATGACTGAGCTTCTCATCTTATCTCTAAGCGAAAAGCCAGCTACCCTTCTGAGAAAACCCATTTCGGCCGCTTG
>JAQMYK010000023.1:38836709-38849041 GCA_030014345.1 Clarias buthupogon
TCATGTGTGTTGTGCAGGTGCAATTTCAAAGGTGCAGAGGGTAGATGAGGTCTGGATCACTGGAAGCACCGGAGCAGCATGTTCAATTCAGAAAACAATCTACAGTCTACAGTACCATATTACTGTAGACACACAACTGTTTTTACTGACAAGTTTCTGTAATGAAAGGCTTCTCAGAAACAGAATGCTTCTGAGGTTTAGATAAGACTTGATAGTTCTGTTATTTGAACGGTTTAAACTGAGAAAGCTGAATCATCTGAACAGATTAATCCAAACCTCCTGAAGCCAGAAGAGAAAGAAACCAAGTATGTCCAGCTAGCTGCCCAATTTGGACACTTCCAGGAGGTCAAGCAAGTTAGTAAAGTGTCCTTTCTGTCTGGTTACATCTTCATCCAGACCGACAAACCTGTGTACAACCCAGGAGACACAGGTAATATTTACAGTATCTAAAATGTCATGTCATGTCTAGGTGAAATATTTACGACACAGTAAGAGGAAGAACATTACACCTAGTTTAGCTTCATTACATTTATATGGTCAATACATAATACATATTAAGAATTCAGTTCTGAAGTTCTTTTCTCTTTTGTACAGTGCGCTGCCGTGCTTTTATTTCTAATGCAGATTTTCAGGCGTCCGATGGCACCATTTTTGTTGAAATCCAGGTAAGAGCCTGTTTAGCTCTTCTTTGAAAAACCTAATCTCTATGTACAGTTAAAAAATAAAAATATATGTCTACACATGAGTCTACAGTCTGGACTAGAAAGAAGTCAGACACAGCATCGCTTCTTTATGCCTCTCTGGGGCTCATTAGACTTAAGAGTTTTGCTGTGTTGTTAGTTAAACAAAATCCAAAGACATTTGTTAGCAGAAAATAACCTTATGTAGATGTTATAAATGAAACCTTATACTGATGTTTGCTTATATTAGAATGACATTGAGCATGTTCTTTCCAGCCTGTCATCACCTGGAATTGTGGAATTCTGTATTATTATTCCTAAAATGGTAATTATGTTCAGTTATAATTATAGACAATATGACATGGGGATAGTATTTTGCCCAGTCATGGAGAAATCAGTGCTTTGTCAACTCCAGGTCTGTTGATTTTGTCCCTGATTTGAACTTGAGCCTTTTATTTACTTGGCTCAAGATCATGGTGCACTGGGTCATTGGCAAAATGAAAGATCACGTCTTTCCAGCTTGTTTTGCTGCATGGAGCCTTAATCTCTTATGTACACACAGCATGCTTACACACACTGCAGAAAACATTGGCACAGGGCATTCAAAGTAAAACACATGCGTGAACTACGATTGTTTCTGACATAGTGTAAACATGCGCAATTTTTGTGCATCTTTTTTGAAAGTAATCATATTACATTATAACCATCTGAAAGAACCAAACGGCTGACAATAAAAAGTTCCTAAATAGAGCAAAAGAAAAGCCCTGCTGTCAGTAAAACATGATTTCAAATACCGACAAATATAGGCATCCATAACTAGGCGTGAGGAGAGTAAAAGAGGGATTGTTCTCTGGGTTGGAGGGGTTTCCTACACTATCAGCCACTATTGTGGCAATTTCTGAGCTCATGAGAAGAGGGTAAATCATCATTTTGCTCTTCTCTATTGTGCTGCAGAATCCTGATGGAATTACAGTCTATACCACACCAAGGAGCAAAGCAGCAAAAGGCGTTCTCTCCACCACTTATGGACTTTCAGACATTGTCAAGTACGTATGGAATATTTATCTATATATTTGTTTGGTTAGTTTGTTTGTTCATTGGTGTTTTAAGAAATTATGATTATTCAATTGTAAACATTTTTACTATTTTTAGAGAGGGCAGATGGAAGGTTATTGCCAAATTTGACCACTGGAAAGAGAACACATTTAGTGCTGCTTTTGAAGTGAAAAAGTATGGTATGTATTCATATTTCCAACATTATATGGATATGTATTTTTTTTAAACATTAACCAGCATCATGCAGGTTTTGTGCCTGAAATACGAGTTTTACATCTAATCTTTATCCTATCAGTTCAGTCGTTATTGGAGGAAGAGCAGTAGGAGGAGTGGGATCAGAGAGGTAGTGGTAGAGAAAGTGGTAGGCATAGTACATGAGAAGAAGAGAAGAAGCAGAGGAAGTGGGATGAGTGGTAAGAGTAGAAAAAGAGGAAGAGAAGTGTGAGTAGTAAATTAACTGGTAGGAGTAGTAATAGATATGCTAGTTGAAGAAGAATAAGCAGTGGTAGTAGTAGGAGGTCTAGTAGTAAATAGGAGGAGTAGTGGGACTATGAACAGTAGTAGGATGAGGAAGAGGAGAAGGAATAGTAGTGGTAGTAGAAGAAAGAAAAAGAAAAGAAGTAGTAGTAGTAGTTGATAAAATTTACACACTGAAGTAAATCAAACAAATCAACTTAAGGTGAACAAACATACATGGATTTGCATAGTTATTCACTCTACTTAATGTTTTTTTACATTTTGAAATGTTACAATGTGTAAATTAATCTGCACTTATTTTGACTTGAATGTCAACATTATGTCATGAATAAAAAAAATTGACACAATAAATTTGGGAGGCAATATCAATATAGTTTTTAAATGATGTAAAAGATGTAACTGTTTCAAAATACAGTATCTAATAAAAATGAACATTATACAACACAAAACCACAGAGCTATCAAAATAAGACCAGGTTAGGCCATGTGCTGTATGCACTTGGTCTCTTCTCTAAATAACTCCATCTTTACCCAGGCACTGACTTTTGGGTTAAGAGTTTGTTACTTTCAATTGTGCCAAATATATTTGGTAACTATGTTGCAGTATGGATGGCTCCCCCTAACTTTAATAATACAATATACACAGTCTAATATTTTATTGGACCACTTTTTTCTTTGATTGTGCCACACATTCACCATGGCATCATTTCTGTATGCTTGTGGAATGGCACTATATTTATTTCCATCCAGCTGCACTAATTTCTCTCCAAGAACTTGTTTTGATGCCAAGTCTTCCCCAGCACATTCCAAAGATTCTCAGTGGGGGTTAAGTGGGTGCATCACTTCATCTTCCTCTCTTTTTACCCTGTTGTGCCCATCACTCTGAAACTGGGTAAATCTGGACTCATCAGACCACATAACCTTTTTCCACAGCCCATTGTTTATGCTGTCTAGTATATTAATGGCTATTTATCTGATTAGGCTCACTGAAGTGGGATTTTATTAAGGTTATTAAGACCACAGCGATTTAGGACAAATAATTTGATTCTGTTTGCCCTGGGTTTACGGAAATGCTCTTAATGTCTCTATTAAATAGAACTGTGTGTTCTACTGTTGTGGGAGATAATTCTTCCACCTGTTGAAGTTGCCTTTAATTTAAAATATCAAACAGTTAACAAATTACTTACAAAGAGAATTAAAGAAGAATTAATGAAGATTTCAGACGCCACGCAGAGTTCGATGAAGTAAGTCAGGTTTTTATTGCAGCAATAAGAACCCAGATGAGCCAACCTAGCAATGCTTTGGATCAGAACCCGAGCAGTGCGAGAGTCAGACTGACTTTCACAGCGAAAACCACGCTCCTTTTATACAGTTCATGAAAGGGTGGGGAGTCCCGGGGAAATTCCCAGTCTCCTCCCCTGTACATTCATTTGCTGACCACAACAAAATTTGATTCCATTATAATCCAGTTTCTATCAATTATTTTATTCCAGTTTCTATCAATTAATTTTTCCATTATAATTACACCTCGTTATTTGACTCCTCCCTGCGCTTATCTGACTGCTCCTATGCTTATAATTTTTTCCATTAAAATTTATTTTCATTAATAATTATTTTCCATTATCTTTACACTTTTCGTATCTTTTTTATAAGAAATATAGGGTTGGCGCTTGTTTTCAAGGCTTTTTCTTTGTTTTTCTTTGGTTTGTTCTTCATTTCTCAAAAGACCAGTCATGGGTAAGCATCTCCTTCATACTATTTTATTTATTTGCCTTATTTTACCCAATTCAATGTTTTTATACATTTTATTCTTTTTTATAGCTAACGGCAACTTCTCCATTGATGATTTCATCCCTTTGGATGACTCGGACAGCCAGAGCAGTTCAGATTGTGTTCCTTCTGAGGACTACAACCCGACTGAGCCTGTTAAAGTCCTGTCCGAGCTGATTCTGAGTTGTCTGGATCTCTGATGCAGTATCTACGAGATAAAGGGCTTACTTATTTTAAAAAGGATGAGTCTAAGCCTGCTCCTTCTAAGAGACGGCGTTTGGATTTTGAGAGTCCTCATTGTTCTTTTCAGCCAGTGAGGGCAGAGTCCAGCACCCCAGCTCCATCCGGCAGAGAGCCTAAGTGTTGGTACTCAAACCGATTTTAAAGTGTCTGTTAGTACACAGACTAATGAGACCGTTTCCATTGGTGTTCAAGCAGATTTTCCTCAGATGTTAAATCTTGGTGTTTCTGTGTTTATTCCTTTTACTGATCTTCCTCTTGGAGTTGTCCTAGGCCAGAGAAGGCTTGATATATAATTTTATTTCTGTTGATGCTTACTCTGGCCCCCTATGTTTTGTATTTTACGTTGGGCCTTTTATACTTTTGTATTTTTTATATTATTACCATGTAGATACGCATTTTTATTCATGTGTCTTTTGGATATTTGTCTATATTTTTTACTTAGACGTGTACGTATATCTAACACTGGTTTTAATCCTTCATTTAGGTGTGTGTGCTCGTCTCTGCTAAGTCCGACACCTGGCGCCTTATCTTGTCTATGTTTTATGACCTGTCATACTCCCTAGTCTTAGCTGCAGGTTTCGGGTACTGCTGTTTTCTGACTTTCTCCTGTTTGTTAATGCTATAATGGTGTATTTATAATTCTTATTTATATTTCTACCTACTTAAATATATGTTGATTAAAACATGCTTACGTACACTGTCATTTTTTGAATGATTTGATACCACCATTGTTTTATCATTTTGAACATTTTATCAATAAACTTTTTTCCAACCACGTTTCATCCTTAAAGATGATGGTTCACCACTGTTCTTCCAGGTTTTAATAATGGAGAGTTCTTTACTCAATTTTAGTAGTTTCAGCAATCTTCTTAGTCGTTTTTTTTTTTTTTTTTGGCTTGATGTTTTGGTCTTTCTAAAAACACAGTAACATCTTTGCCATGACCATAAGATTTGTCTTCTGACATGGTCGTTTTAGAAATAAGAAGCTACTTAATGCATCAGGGTTAAATAACTTGTTGCCAGCTGAAACATATTAATCACTGCAGCAATTTTCAAATGCAAGGTACTTATCTATTAACTTAGTTAAATCCAGATGGTGACTTTTTTTTGGGCCAGGAAGTGTATTTAAGGGGGAATGCTTATGAAAGACAATTTCAGACTTTTCAGCAGTCTGTGTGTTAAAACCTCATTATAAGTGTTCTTTTTCTTGATTACAGTGCTACCAGCATTTAATGTTACACTTATACCAAAAAAGACTTACTTCGGTGTGGAAGATCAAGAATTGAATGTGGAAGTACATGCCAGGTCAGTACCATCTTATACGTGTGCCTTGTTCAATCAGGTCTAATGTTGCTCATTTAGTGTACAATATATGTTCAGATTAGAGTGTGTTATGTCTTCATCATATATTCTGTCAGTAATATTATTACACTACATAATCTTTTCTCAGATATGTGTATGGTGAGAAGGTGGAAGGGGTAGCGTATGTGGTGTTTGGGGTAGAGAGAAATGGACAAAAAGTGCGACTCCCATCTATGAAGCAAGTACAAAATGTGAGTGAAATATCTATTGAAGTCCGTTCAAATGTGTGGTCCTGCCTCATGATTTAATAATCTCTGACTGCAACTGAAGCCGGAAGTGTTTTTCATAAAAGGATCTAGGCTAGTGTAAAGTCACTGTCTTTCTAACAACCTTGTGCTTCTGCTTCTGACGGGTTCCAGCTAGATGGTGGAATCGCCACTCTGACCACAGCTGAGCTTAAAGACGCATATCCTGATATTAACAGCCTAGTGGGCTCATCAATATACGTCAGAGCTTCTGTCTTGACCAGTTCAGGTACCTTAGGATGTTTTTGTTAGAATGTTTGTATGATAACTGCATAGAAATTCAAGGAAATTGTGTCAGATGGTGTGTGTGTGTGTGTGTGTGTGTGTGTGTGTTAATGCATCATCCTCTTCAGGAGGTGACCTTGTGGATGCAGAGAAGATGGGCATCAAAATAGTTTTGGCACCCTATGTGCTCTCTATCACTAAGGACACACCAAGGTTTTATAAATCTGGCCTACCATTTAAATTGACGGTAACATACAACAAATATAGTAGTTAGTAAATAAAAAATGAAGTGGATGTGTGTCATAAATTCTTTTAATTGTTTGTGTTTTGGGTCTCAGGTTACAGTAAGCCATCATGATGGTTCCCCAGCTCCAAACGTTCCTGTTCAAATAACATTCCTGTCCTCTCCCATTATGGTCCACAGTGGCACCATCAGAGCTTCTCTTAACATGCCTTCTGAAATGAACCCTGTCACATTAATAGTGAGTCAAATAGTATGATACAAAATCTTTTTTTTTTATAAACTTTGTATTAGATTTTACTACTGTTTGTACTAAACAATACTGTGTGTCTTGAATATCATTGTAGAAAATTGCGCCTGTAGTCGGGATATGCCAACCTGTCAGCTAGACATAAGTTGTGAATCTTTATTTCAGGCAGAGACAGTAATCCCAGACTTGAAGCAGGAACAGCAGACAAAGGCTGAATGGTTCGTGGAGCCGTACTCGCCTTTTAATTCTGACCGGATAAATCAGCTTTACATCACTTTAGACACGAACACTGTGAAAGCTGGACAGACTTTAAACTTTAAACTGCACCTGAGCACCTATTCACTGAAAGAACGAAGCTACATCCAGCATGTTTCCTACATTGTAAGTCATGGTCTGTCAACTGGGTTGACACATATTGGTAGAATATACAAAGGTACTACTCAACAAGCATCACAATCACAAGCAATGCATATGTTGAACCCAGTTCAATCCTCTTTGAAAATCCCCCTTGTCACAGTTAAAGGTCTCACACTGTGTGGTTTGTCATCAATGCTGGTTTCTCCTTCTTTAAACTTCATTTATTTTTGCACATTACTCTGTGTCATCTCTGTAAATATTCTGTAGATGTACTAATGATGTGTATAATTTCTCATAATTGAAATTTAATATGACATGAATTGGCTGTTCAAGTAGTGTTCCTTTTTTAACAAATATTCTTTTCACTTTCCTTTGCATGCTCAAGGTGTTGAATAAGGGGCGAATCATTCGTGCAGACAGGATAAGCGTTGGAGAGCGCGAATTGACCAATGTTCCCCTGCTGTTGACATCAGAGATGCTGCCTGCGTTCCGCTTTGTAGCGTACTACGTATTACCATGGGACCATAGTGTGGAGGTGGTGGCCGATTCCATTTCAGTGGACGTGGAGAGCCATTGTGTTGGATCAGTGAGTCAGTTTTCTTTTGATGTTTTCTATTTGCTGAAGTAATGGATGTCTAATTGACATGATGAATTTTGTAGCTCAAACTTGAAACATTTAGGGGTAAGGAATCTCCAGGCGAAAGCTTTTCTTTCCAAATTAGTGGTGCCCCTGGAGCAAAGGTCAGCCTGGTCGCAGTGGACAACTCCATTTTCCTGCTCAATAAGAGCCGCCTGACGCAGAGGAAGGTAATATCAAGTGTGCACTTATTTGAAATGTTGATTTAACATAAGTTATGATTCTCGCACTAATCCAGTTGTGCACCAGTAGATTTGGGACACTCTCGGACAGGGGGACTTAGGCTGCTCAGCAGGAGGAGGGAAAAACAGCAGGGGTGTGTTCTTGGATGCAGGCCTGAAGTTCCAGTCCAGCTTCAGTGTAGCAGCTGAAGAAAATCAAGGTATTTACACTTGATAGGTTTAGAAGTTCAGGGTTTTTATCTTCTAGCTCAGTGGTTCTCAACTATGGTTCCTATTTATGGGGCCGCAAATGAACCAACAAAACAAAAACCTGGAGAAAAACATCACATTAATTTTTTTACCTGTCCAATCAGACTGCATGGGGCATTCTTCTTGGCTTGGCCTACACAGAGTTTACTTGCCCCAGACGTGCTCTAATGTTGAGCATTAAGTGAGCAGGAATTTATGTGACTGTTTTGAGAAACTCTGTGTGATGGCATGAGTAATAATGAGCTCCTTGGCCATGAACATAGATATTTTTGTTGTTTACTTTTAGTATACTAAACTCACAATTTGAACTTAGGTTTTTGAAGTAGTTACATTACACTGGGAGGAAAATATGAAAAATGAAATATTCTTACATTTCAGTTTTACCCAAGGTGTGTGAATCTTCTCCTAGTTGAATAATAAAGTGATTAGATACTGCAATCAGGACTACTAAATGCAAATTTGCAACCATACTGTATATGTATAAAGCAATAGCAATAGAAAAATAATAAACTATAAATTAGAATATAAACTACAATATATATATAATAATTTGTTTCAATAAAATAATAAAGTATAAATGTATAAATAATATAAAGTATAACGTAGAAAAGAGGTCCTCATTTATATGTAATTGCACTAATACTAATAATCTAATAATCATTTAGGATTTTTTGTTGTCGTTTTTTTTTTTTTGTTTGTTTGTTTAAGATTCTTATATTCTGTATGTTTTTTGGTTAGTCAAACCGTGTTCCTGGAAGTCCAGGAGGAAGCGTTCTGCTGAACAACTTCGTCTCAGAGACCATCTCGGTAAGAAATGTTTTTTTTTTTTTCATATAACAGGGCTGGTGTATCAATTGTTAAATTGGACATGAAGTCTCATTGTGTAAAAGGCCAAATCACTGATTTTTCCTGATTGAAAATTATTAAAAGCAGAATTGTCTTTTCATAATTTAACACCCAAGTCAAAGCACTCTTTAGCTAAATGGTGTGTTGGAGAAGATTTGAATTAAAATGTGATTGGCTTGTAAAAAACAATTCATCCATTTGTTGATGAGAATGGAAAATGGGAAACATTTGGGATGTCTGTATTGAAATAAAAAAGTTCAAGTACTCAATACATGAAGCCAAAACTATAATAATAAAGTTCAAGACTGAGGTTGATAATAATTGATGACTTGATGTGTGTGTGTGTGTGTGTGTGTGTGTGTGTGTGTGTGTGTGTGTGTGTGTGTGTGTGTGTGTGTGTGAACAGAGAAATCCTATTCTTCTGACCAGTTTTTACAGCGCTGCTGCTCTGACGGTATGAGGGAGATCCCCATGCCGTATTCATGTCTCCGTCGAGCTGTTTACATCACTGAGGGCTGGAACTGCGTGAGGGCTTTTCTTGAGTGCTGCTCAAAGTACAGGGGTGAAGAGCTGGGCACCATCACCCCACCGCCCACCACTCCAGCGCCAACCTTGCCAGACCCAACGACCTCCATAATCATTTTCAAGGCACCAGAAACTAAGTACATGGATTTATCCGTGACGAGTTATTCAAAGCCTCGAGAGAAATATACAGGTTATTCATTATTCATTTTCGCATTGTGAAATGTTTCTTCTGAAACAATGCTTTGATTTCATTATGCACCTTTCAATTTTGAAAACACCTGGTCTTCAGTAATTCTGTACTACAATTTGTTGCATTTTTCAGGGGGGCCTTTTTTATTTGCTCCTGTTTCTCATTTTCATGAGGCACATGTTGAAAAAGAGAAGGAAATAGTACCTCAAATAGAGGACAATGACATGGACGAGGAGGAGGACATAGAGGAGGACTATGAGCTGGATGACATTTATGTCCGCACCAGGTTTTTAGAATCCTGGCTGTGGACTGATGTCACACTTCCTGAAGCACCAAAGGCAGATGGGTAAGCTTGATTTTTATCAATAATCAATAAATTAAATACATTAAGTTAAGGGACTTACTGTATTTCAGTTAATTTACTTATTTAATTTCATTGCATTTTATTATTTTAGAATTTACCCAAATATTGTGTGTACAAGATTGTTTTATTGTGCTAATATACACACACACACACACACACACACACACACACACACACACACACACACACACACACACACACAGACAAACAAAAGCATTTCTCCTCAAAAGTAATCCTCACTCTATTTTCTTACATGCATGCATAGCACCCTACCTGCTAATTACTAATACAGGCAAAAACAAACAAACCAAAAAAAGACCACCTGACCTCGGTGTATCTACTGTCCAACTGTATTTGCAGATTGTCCCAAACTATGAAATCCACCATTATAAATCAACATACCCAAACACCATGAATAAGAAATGCCCCAAGACCCAAATGTAAATGCCTCTAACACTTTAATGCCCCAAATCTAAATATACAGATCAGCATGACTGAAAACACCCCAAACTCATAAACACAGTTAATGCGACATGACTTTAGAGTTCTTTAAAAAAATCTAATAATAATTCAAGATTCAAGATTAAAGGAACTTTATTAATCCCAGAGGGAAATTGCTTAATAATAATAATAATCATATCATATTGCTGTTATCCTGACATCCAAAACACCCCTTCACATCTTTCACTGGGTCACAACCTAGCACTAGAGCACTATAGTATTGATTTCTCTCCTTCTCTCTCACTCTCACTCTCTCTCTCTCTCTCTCTCTGTGTTTTTCTTTATCGTTGTAGAACTTTTTCCTTCACTTTTTTAACTGCTTATTGCCGCAATTCTAAACCATCTCCACGGGTGCCAATTATCCCCGGCAAAAAACAGCCTGGAATTTCTTTAAACAATACTGGCATTACGTACAAAATGTACTGTACATACAAAAATTAATACTTCAATGACTCCTCATTTCTACAGCCCAAATATATATACCACCATGATTGCTGATTTTCTTCAAACCTTTTATTTTTTTATTTTTTTTTACAGATTGGCTGTTGCCACTGTGGAGTCTGTCCTCCCTGACAGCATCACGGAGTGGGGGATTTTGGGTATTAGTGCATCATCTAAGACAGGTAATTTTCTTGAACTGTGATTTTATGTGTAGTTGGCCCTTTCTGATCTTTGTGCTGTATTTGTCAGACCCTCCTGACTTTTGGTTTCTTATACTGTAGATGTTCATCAGGAAGTGTACCTACAAAACATAAATTTAGCAGGCTGCCTTTTTAAGATTTTTTTTTCTCCTTCAGGTTTCTGCGTGGCCGAGCCGCTCAACATTCAAGCTTGGAAGCCTTTCTTCATCGACCTCCGTCTTCCTCGCACTGCAGCCAGAAATGAGCATGTGGAAGTCAGGGCTGTGCTGCACAACTACATGAACGTGAACATGAAGGTCACTTTCCCACATCTCCTCATACTTTAATGTATATTTTGCTACAGAAACCACGACTAAACTTTTTTACTTTTTCATATGTGCATCCTTGCAGGTGCTGGTGATCCTGGCAAAGACGCAGGACATATGCAGTGTGGCATTTACTGAGGATCATAAGCAGGAGGTGTTGGTGCGAGCTCGCTCCTCTGTACTCATCCCCTACACCATAATCCCGCTTCAAGCGGGAGAGCTCCCCCTGCAGGTCACTGCTATGTCGAGTAGCTTCATAGGACAGGATGCAATCCGCAAAAACCTTCGTGTGGTGGTAAACTTGATTATGAATGTTTTATTCCTCAGATTAGCCTATGTTTGTGATAAATTTTAATACTGTCTATGATATATTAGCAGAGTCTCTGAACATAGGTCAAATATATATTTAATAGCATTTTAATTTAGACCATCAGCTATTACGTTTCACTTTTAGTTAATGTGGTCTTTAGCAAATACTTTTGCTTTGTTAGGAAGAAAGCATGTTTATGTTCTCTTAGCTGTGGTTTGGTGTGTGTGTGTGTGTGTGGCTGACTGTAGGTGGAGGGCATTCAGAAGATGGATGTGAGGAGTTTCGTGTTGAACCCTGCTGATAAAGGAGACAGCAGTGAGATCACTTCTTGTTGCCTTGATTTAATGAGCCCTTAGAATATACATAAATTAATTTGGCCACCAGCTGATTGAAAAATTCCTGCCATATGTTAAAGTTTCAGTTTACACTGATTTTCTTTGTACTAACATGCATAGGACAAAAAAGCCAGCTCTACATTTAATGTGTGTTCACAGCAGAGTTGGCTTACAGTACATACTGTAAAGTAAATTGTGGTTTACCAATAATCATCAAAATTTTATGTAAATGTTTCAGTCGGGGTGGCACGGTGGTGTAGTGGCTAGCACTATCGCCTTGCACCTGCAGGGTTTGATTCCCGGCCAGACTAGATTCCCGTCACTGTGTGCATGGAGTTTGCA
>JAQMYK010000023.1:38859148-38881543 GCA_030014345.1 Clarias buthupogon
TATATATATATTTTTTTTTTTTTTTTTTTTAAACAGCAAATATATTTAATATGAATATTAAGTACAGAAATAACTATATACATTAGAAAATGAAATGATATCCATTACCTATTGAAGTTAATATTTCTATTGTCAGAATTAAGCAGCTTCCATTTTGTGTGGGTGTGTACTGTACAGTATATGTAAGCATTATCTCATCGGACAGCACTAAATCCCAAAGCATGTGCATGGAGAATAAAAACATTTTCTAGTGTCTTAATACTGTTTCTCTTCTCAAATTTTCAGTTACACTTACATTCTGGGGAAGAACACCTGGGTGGAGCACTGGCCAACTGGCACATGTGACAAATGCACAGAACTGGACAATTTCAGCACAGAATTACAGAACACTGGCTGCAAGACCTAAGAAAATACGAACACACACATACAGTACACATGCGCAGTACATTTTAAAAATCTGTCTACTGAACTACAATGTCATGCACAACAAGGTATGCAACCTGCAAGATTGATGCGTTAAACATGCACACATTTGCATGTTTTGCTTCATCTTATATTATTTTCACCCATCAATATTAGTTTGCAAATTGGTAGTTTTATTAATTGCTTTACTGCTTCTGGTTGACTATTATTTTGTTCCAGCAACTGTTTTTTGTTCCATTAAACATTCTTGCACTACAAAAGTTCAAATAAAATGTTAAAATCGTTACATATCATGTTATAGCACATTGCACATTACCTGACCACTTACAGTACCTGTGGTATTTTCTGGATTATAATGTAGGTTTTAGCTTTATAATGTCTGTCTACTTAGCATGTAACAGCCTAGGAAATCATATGTAAATGGTCATACAATAAATAAAGCTTTATTATTAGCAGACATTCTTTTCTGCCTTGCTATGTTTCACTATTTCAAATGACATAAAGTAAATGAAATACACACAAATAATGCAAGCAAAAGCTTTGATTGGCTTGCTGTTGTCTGATATAACTAGAGCTGAAGTAATGTACTGTAATACTTAGAAACATAATTGCTTAGCCAAACACCATTGTATACTGTCCTAATGAAAATACCTGAGCAATGATGATACATTTCACTGAGAATAACTGATACAGAAAAAATGACTCATTCGATTATTCACCACCTAGCCACCAGACCATTATTCACCACCTAGCCACCAGACCATTATTCACCACCTAGCCACACCAAATGACATAAACAAGACACAAAGCTAAACGGTAATAATTTCTGAAACATTTCTGTTTTAGTTATAGAATTAAATTAGACTATCTGGATATTGTTTGGTTTGTTGTTGTACCTCATTTTGTGCACCTCATTCTGTCTTCAGCTAGCTGGTCCTTTGAGTTATCATCATCTGTCATGATCATCATAATCATTCTGTATTTGCTTTATAGACATGAAAGCAACACAGATGTCCCAGGATTTTTCCAAAATGTTCAATAAGCACTCTATGTAATTTTATTTTATTCTATGTTACTTAACCAGTTTATATAGTGTCCCTGAAAATGCATTTCATGCATTTAAGCTACTACAAGGTTCTTTCTTTATAATGTTACCTATTTTAAATTCAGTATATTCGCTAATTTTGTGTTAGAAACTTTTCTTTATTGTTCCCAATGTATCAGAACACCTCATTATCAATGCCCAAAACAACTCCCTTCCTTGGCTGCTTGTAATGACCTAGTTGGTGTTCTGTTCATGGTTAACATGAGGTTAAAGAAATAATAATAATAATACATTTAACCGTGAATCCCTTTCTAATCCACGATTAATGGAACTACTGTGTGTGTGAACAAGGGATTGTATAGCCTAGCACATAATATAAAATAAGTTTTATAGCTTACATTTCTCAGGACTGTCCACTACCTGTATGGTTTATTCTCCTTACCTTTTGGCTATACAGTACTGGTAAGAATTAAAACTACTGTCACCCTGTTAATTATACGAATTGTTGCTTGCCAGCTCTGCTAGTCGCAGAATAATATGTGTTTGCGGAACAGAACAACTGGTTAAATAAGCAAACAAATAATAATCTGTTGATAATAAATGTTGTTTGTATAACTATTATATAAAAGCAGTACCATGCTTGAGGTTACAATCATTACAACAGCATGATCTCAAGTGTTGTTCTCCCATCAAGGGTTCAAAATAATTAGCAATGAATTCATAGAGCTTTTAGACACAATATTTGTACATAAACTCTGTGCTTAGTGACCATTTTATGCATTAAACCTGCCTTTACACAGAAGTCAAAAATCACCATGTTTGTTAAGATATGTTATCTGTATTTACAGAGATCTCATAGTGTGTTTCCAATGCAGACCTTTGGAATCATCTGTGAAGTGTAAACACAACCTCCTTTGCTTTCATACACTCACCTAGACAAAAGGGATTAGCGGTTTTCACCAAGCCAAATTCCTTGGCTGCTTGTATAACTGAGTGATCAGGTGTTGATTTTTACATGCACCACAGATATAAATAAATAAATAAAACTCCTGAACTGAAATCTATCTTTCTATTTTTTTTTTATTTTACCAAAAGAGAAAAGAAATACAGTTGTAGTCTTTAAACCTCTGATAAAATGTTAAAAAATAAAGTTCACATTTAAAGATTACATCTCCACTGAACATTGATTTTCAAGACATTGATTTTCCCAGGAATTTCTGGTAGCATTTTCAGCAGCCTATAATGAATTGCAAATTGTGCAATAGTGGAAAGTCTAAAAATGTGTACAATGTGGTTGTCATCACCTTTGGTCTGATGTTTCTGTGCTTACACTGTGTAGTAGGTCGTCTGTAAGGATGCACTTGTTAATGCTGTTAGTATGTATTTTGTCCATGTGTAATGAATTAAATGCTCAGTTTTCATTTCAAGGTGGGAACTTCTGGTAAGTTTGTTTTGTAGTATACAGTACTGTAGTATTGAACATTAAGAACAAGATACATACTACAATATTTATTTATTTGTGGATGTTTAAATTGTGTTTTATAGTGTAGGACAGGACTTTGTCAGTTTTTTTTAATTTATTTTTTATTAACCAAAATCAAATCTGTATTTCACAAAATCGTTCATGTATAACTCTATTATAGGATCCGGCATCAGCGTAGGAGGTACGTGTCCCTGAGTTTATTACATGTGTGTGGTGTTAGTTTACAATGAACAGAAATTGTGCAGCAATTAACAAACAACCTTTTCATCCATAGACAACGTCCTTCATGGTTATACGATGATTTGTACGTATTGTGAACTACCAATTTCTCAAAACATGTTGAGGGTTATACTACTTAATGGTACCAAAAAGACATTGTAATACTGTTTCGTTATATTAATGATAATTGCTTTTGTTTTATATTAGCAATGAGAGTGTTTTCTTTGTGTTTTCAGAAAAGAGCCACAATTTGACTCCGCACCAAAGTGAGTCCCTCACATACTACACATACATAAAAGCTGTGTTGGATTTTAAAATGTTAACTTATAGAAAACAAGTGTACATTTATATGCATTAATAGATTAAATTAAAATTAAGGAACAATTTAGTTATTGTCATTTCTTTATCACATTATCTTTCTTGCATTGTATTTTGACTGCAGCTCTCTAGACAATCATATTTAGTCTCAATCACTAATGTGTTGTAAAATATATAAGCTAGCCCAAGACCAATCATTACTGGTTATGAATAAGACATTTAGGGAACCACAATGTCTATACAGGGACAAAATACTATGTTCAACTTCACTTCTGCAGGTTCGCCCTGGTGACGCCAGCAGTTTTGAGAGTAAAACATAAAGAAAACATCCTGCTGGAGGCATTTGGTCTTTCTGAGCCTATCAGGGTTGTTCTCTCAGTTTACGATTTCCCAGTCAAGTCAAGGCTACTGTGGCACGGAATCATCACGCTCAACTCAGATAATAACTACAGCTTCCTCCAAAGCATCCAGGTAAATGAAATAGAATTTGTTACAAGTTTGTGACTTAGCATTGATGAAACACAACTTGTTTGGTCACACCCCCTAGAGTTTTACAGTATAATCCTTGGTCATAACAGTGAGTTTGTATTGAACTTATATTATTGTGTATGTAATATTGGCTTTTTAATATAACATTTGTGATTTTTGCAGAGATTACTTATCCTATGCAAATCAATCATAATTACTCCTGGGGCTACTGTAGATTCAAGACAAGGATATGTGTAGTTGAGAGTGTTTTCATGCCTGTACTGTATATAACCTGAAACGTTCTTAAGTTAATACGTTGTTAAAGACTCTTGTTATATCAGGTAGAGGAACTAAGGTTTTGCTCTTTCTCTTCATTCCAGGATCATTCTGGGAAGTGCTCTTTTCTATCATGTCACATTGAAACTGATTGTGTTTAACATGCAAACTAATATAATTCCAGGAGAACCAAATAAGCATAAATTATTGTTATTACAAGAGGTGGGTAGAGTAGCCAAAAAATTTACTCAAGTAAGAGTAGTTGTACTTCAAAATAATAATATTTTGTAGTCATAAGTAGTCATCCAAAGTATTAGGCCTTGTTCACACGGGCATTAAAATCGAGCATTTTTCTGGCGTTCGTAGCGTCCGGTGAGCACTAATCAAGCGCAGAGAGTTTTCTACACATACAGTAGGAGTCAATGAAAGTGTTCACATGGGCTTTGGTGATGTGCGTTTGTCGGGTGCACGTTTATACGGCGTCAAAAAAACGTTGCATGCAGCTTTTTCTTGGCATTCAAATCCCAACGAATGCTAGGAAAACGCTTCTAGTGCGTTTTCTTCGCGTTCATTTTATGCTTCGCAGGACCGGATATATCCCATGATCCTACATACTTTAAATAGGGAAACGCAGAAAAAAGCTAAATAAAATGTCGTAGGACCAAAAGTAGAAACTGACATCCGACAGTAATTGAAAAACTTCAACGGAAATTTTCGCATTTCTTCATAACTCACAAAAAAACTTCCTTTAAACTGACGTTGTTCAGTCAGAGGGTGAACCCAGTAGCGGCGGGGACTTTTTTCTCTCCCTGTGTCGCCGTATTACGAGAATTTTCAAACAAAAAAATTAATGTCTAATATAGCAAAATCATTCATATTAAAAGGAGGCACCTCAAATAACACGACAAGGGCTTTCATATCCAGTTCCCGACACTGCCTCCACAGGTTAACACACAAACTACAATTTGCGCTGCAGACTGGCGTTAGACAGAGCCAAACAAATGCCAGTGTAGAAGTCAATCGAGCGCCACTACAAAACACAACATAAATGTCTAGGACGTTCAGAGCACGTTCGTTTGTCCAAATTGAAAAATTTAACGCCCGTGTGAACAAGGCCTTACTCAAGTAAAAAAGTATTTGGTGAAAAGACTACTCAAGTGCTGATGAACTGTTTCAATCGTAATGTCCATTAGAAATCAGAATAATTTATATATAGAAATGCCAGGAATTCTGGCTGAAGATTTTTTTTACAGCTATGCCATCTGTCTACATGTGGTTATTGTTATTGCGGCCAATTGGTCAAACAGGGTCATGTGATTTTTGTTGCTGAGTCTGATTGGTGAAACAGTCATGCGGTAGATCTACCGGCTGCATGAGTAGAATAAATGGTTAGAAAAGTAACAAGTTGAGTGTAGCCGAATGTAGCAGAGTAAAAGTAGCGTTTCTTCTTTACAAATCTACTCAAGTAAAAGTAAAAAGTATTGTGCAGTAAAACCATTCATAGAAGTGCATTTTATTCAAAAGGTTACTCAAATAAATGTAACGGAGTAAATGTAACTCATTACTACCCACCTTTGGTTATTAAAACTGTTATTACTGACAAGTTTCTGTAATCCAAGGCTTCAAAGAATGCTTCTGAGGTTTACTGTGGATAAGACTTGGTAGTTCTGTTGGTTGAATGGTTTAAACTGATAATTTTTTGCACAGATTAATCCGACCCTCCTGATGCCAGAAGAGAAAGAAACCAAGTATGTCCAGCTAGTCACTCAATTTGGACAATACCAGGAGGTTGAGCAAGTTAGTAAAGTGTCCTTTCTATCTGGTTACATCTTCATCCAGACCGACAAACCCGTGTACAACCCAGGAGACAAAGGTAATAATTGTAATAGCTGAAATCTTTTCATTACAGAAAAAGGGAGGACATTCAACTTTGTTTAGCTTCATTATATTTATTTGGTCAATACATAACATATTAAGTATTCAGTTCTGAAGGTCTTCTCTCTTTTGTATAGTGCACTGCCGTGCTTTTATTTCTAATGCCGATTTTCAGGCATCTGATGGCACCATTTCTGTTGAAATCCAGGTAAGAGCCTGTTCAACTCTTGTTTTAAAACCTAATCTCCATGTTTAGTTTAAAAATAAAACTATGAGTTTACAGTTTGGGCTAAAAAGAAGTCAGACCCAGCAACGGTTCTTTATGCCTCTCTGAGGCTCATTAGACGTAATGTGCTGTTTGTCAAACAAAATCCCCCCAAAAATTGTTAGCAGAAAATAAACTTATGTTTAATTATAGACAATATTTCATGGGATAGTATGTTTCATTTGCACAGTGAGAGAAATAAGTGCTTTATCAACTCCACAGTAGACATCGGCTGAACTTTGAACTTGAATCTTTAATTTACCTGGCTTATGATCATGGTGCACTGCCATTGGCAAAATGAAAGATCATGTCTTTTCAGCTTGTTCTGCTGTTTTGCTGCATGGAGACTTAAGAGACTTAAGAGTTTTGTTGTGCTGTTAGTCAAACAAAATCCCCAAAAAAATTGTTAGCAGAAAATGGACGTATGTGCACTCAACTATATACATGCTTACACACACCAGTTACTGTAGAAAAACATTGGCATTGGACATTGAAAGTATATCACATGTATGAACTATGATGTTTTTGCCTTCAGGAAACATATGCATCAAAAGCTTTTTGAAAGAAATAATATAATGGTAATAAACATCTGATAGAAACAACCCGTGGACAATAAAATGTTCCCATCTAAAACAATAGAAAAGCCCTGTTGTCAGTAAAGCATGATACTGACAACTACTGACAAAGCCACAGGCATTCATAACCACATGTCCAGAGAGCAAATGGTGGCTTGTTCTCGGGGTTGGTGGGGTTTCTGACACATATTCATGTTGATCACAGCAACTCTACACCATTATGGTCATTTGTGATCTCATGCCTTTGGAAGACATTTTGCTGTTTTTCTCTGTTGTGCTGTAGAATCCTGATGGAATTACAGTTTATACCACACCAAGGAGCAAAGCAGCAAATGGCATTCTCTCCACCACTTATGGACTCTCAGACATTGTCAAGTATGTATGGAATCATTATATACTTGTATTTTTTGTTTGTTCATTGTTGTTTTTTGGATTATTAACATCTGTAATATTTTTAGAGAGGGCAAGTGGAAGGTTGTTGCCAAATTTGACCACTGGAAAGAGAACACATATAGTGCTGATTTTGAAGTGAAAAAGTATGGTATGTATTTATATTTATAACATTTCCTGGGCAAAAACAAACAAACTGAAATTTTCTAGATTTTCATAGCATACAAATATTGCTATGGTTTACAAAAAGAAGGAATAGTGGTGGTATAAGGTGGATTAGCAGTAGAATGAGTAGTAGTAATGTAGAAAAAACATTTTGAAAAAATGCATCCTGAAGTAAATGGAAAGCATCAAAAAGAAAAAAACGGTGATGCTCATACAGTACAGTAAAAGCTATTTAGGAAGAGATACTAGCTTCTATGTGGCCAAAGATTGTCAGAGTGATGTAATTTTGGTCCTACTTTTGGTCCTCCTATCCCCACCAAAATGTAGAACTCTGGAGGTGTCTTAACTGGAGAGGAAATGGTATTCAGGCAGAGAAGTGTGCGCAATGAGAAATGTTTTAGTAACACTGAGTGACACAAAGCTCATGAATGATACATTTGGACAACCATTTTTGTTTTGTTTTTAAACACATTGCGTGCAGTATGCATCTGGTACATTAATGAACAAATATAAAAACAGGTGATTGCTACTCTCTGTTTTACTCTAAAGCAAAGATGCAGCTTTGAAACTGTAACAATTTGGGAAATAATAAATTAACTTTGCTTTTTCAGCACCACAGATCATGTTCAGGTTCATACATAGAGTTGTGGGCACCATCACTGTTATGGCCTTCCGTAGTATAACTCAATCTCCGTAAAACAGGAAAAAATGTCTCTCTCACATCCACTGCAGCGTATTTTAATACTCTCCAGCAATTACAACTCTAATGGATTAGCAACAGGTGCGTCAATCTGAATGAAAGAGCGAACAACAGAGGGCAAAAGAGAAAAAAAGAAAAAAAAAGCGGAAAAGCGAAACCAAAACTCCAGAGAAAAAAGAAAAATATATCTCAAGTTGTAACACTCCCCTACCTACAGGAAGAAAAAATGACAAATAAATATATATATTTAAAAAATATACAAATATATAGATTTGTTTGTTTGTTTGTTTTCTAATGCAAAACTTTCAGAACAAAGGAAATCTCAGATCTTAACCCAGAGAGAGAGCTTTGGCAAAAATGTTATCTGCCCTGTTCCTATGCTATATCTCCAGATTATACTTGCTATGATTATACATACGTGATAGGAAAACCAAAGAGTTATGGTCAGTAAAAATCACCACTGGTTCAGCCGTAAATCCCAGATATACATCAAAATGTTGTAATGCTAGAAGCATAACAAGGGTTTCATTTTCAGTTGTATAATAGTTTTGTTGACTTCTGTTGAACTTGGCTCAACTGATCGGGAGGAGCTTATGCAACTGTACAGGACTCGCGTCTCCGAGGATGACAGGCAGCGCTGTCACCTGGAGAGAATGTGAGGCCTCAGGACACATGCTCAAGAACTGCCTGTTAACAGGATGCACCCTCTAGTCAGACTGGGAGCATTAGGCCCCTCCAGACAGACTCCCAGATCCACACCCCTTACTCCCTGCAACTCTAATCGTCAGCATCCAAGCTCACCCAATTCAGGCACTTATTGACTCCGACTCTGACCGTAACCTGATCGGTGCTTCTATAGCCAGGGTGCTAAAGGTCCCTTGTGTGCCTGTGGAACCTCTGCTTGCTGTTCAGCCACTAAATTGGAGCACCCTGCCAGCTGTCTTGCGCCAAACCCTTTCAACCCTTCCAAGAGTCTTGGGGAATCACTCTGAGGAGAGTGATTCCCCAAGAATCCTGTTCATTATTGAAAGTCTCGGCTTTCCGCTTCATGGCCCACAGACTAAACACGGACTAAGCACATCATCACAGGTTGAAGCCCTTCATGTTCCACGTCATGTCTTCTTTCAGCACTCCCTCGATCCCCTGCTCTCGCTACGCCTGCTGTAACTCCGGATATCTCCCACAAAATACCACAATCTCAAACAGGCCTTTAACAAGGCTCAAGCCATGATGAATTTATATATCCATCCTCCTCCCCAGCAGGGGTGGAATTTTTCTTCGTCAAGAAAAATTATGGATTCTTTAATCCCTGTATTGATTATCGAGTTAGTTATGGTCAGGAATCGTTACCCTTTACTATCTACTAAGTTGTATCTAGGCAATGCAAACCATCTCATCCAAATTCAGGAGGGCGACGAGTGGAAGACTGCTTTCAAAACCCTGACCTGGCATTATGACCTTGGGGTTCCGTTTGGACTGACTAACACCCCAGCCCTCTTCCAGACCCTTATCAATGACGTGCTCCTAAATTGTGTTCGTCTATTTGGATGATATTCTGATTTACTCTTGTGTTTGAAGGAGCACTGTCACCATGTTCATCAAGTTTTACAGAGACTCTTGTCTCAACTGTTATGCTGAACTGCCTGCCACCTACAATCTGCACATCACTGCAGAAAAGTGAGTGTCACACAACATCCACCACCTTCCTGGGTTTTGTTATATTCCCCTTAAGGCTAGAAATGGAACCAGCTAAGATTCAGGTGATCTCCAACTGGCTAACCCCAGCCTCTTGATAAGACCTCCAATGGTTCCTGGGCTTTGCCAACTTTTACTGTCGCTTCATTAGGGGATACAGTTCCGGCACCACCCCCTAACCTCTCAGACTTCCTCCAAGATGCGCTTTTGTCGGTGTAAGGAGGTAGAGGGGGCATTTGTCAACCTCAAAAAAAAGTTCACCTCAGCCCCCATTCTTATCATTCCCGATCCATCCCATCAGTGTGTCGTAGAGGTTGACGCTTCCAGCACCAGTGTTGGAGATATCCTTTCCCAGAGGTCCCCACAGGACTACAAACTGCACCCCTGCTTGTTCTACCGCCGTTGCCTATCCTCGGCCAAGAGGAACTATGACATAGGTGACCGAGAGCTTCTGGCTATCAAGTTAGCTCTGGAGGAATGGAGGCACTGGCTGGAGGGAACCAAGCTCCCGTTCCTAGTATAGACCAATCACGGGAACCTCGAGTATCTACATAATGCCAAGAGTCTCAATGCCTGTCAGGCTCGATGGGCACTATTTTTCTCCAGATTTAACTTCGTCTTGTCCTACCAACCAGGCTCTACAAACACCAAGTCAGACGCTCTCTCACAATAGTTCTCCCATGCCATCAGACACTATCCTGCCATCTTGCTGTCTACCTGCTACCGCTAGATATATCTAGATATTGAGACTCAAGTCTAATAAAAGTCAAGCAGGGATTGACCAAGGAGTCCAATCCAAGTCATATTCTAACTGTTATCTCTTCTTCTCTTCTGCTATCCTCTCTCCTTTTTTCTCTCCCCCTCTCTCTCTTTCCCTCTCTCGATCGAGCTACACATGTCCTTCCTGAGCTGCCAGTGATGCAGACTCCCTCCCAGGTTCCCTCTGGACTTCTCTGACTCGTCCTGGTGCCCCGCTTCTGGTTGGAGATCTCATCATATGGATGCCCCGTGTGTCTCTTGGGATGCGTCGGGTGTCTTGAGACGGTTTCACTCTACCATGAAGACGGTTCTGGCCTCGACTGATGTTGACAGATATTTCTCTGAGGTCTTGACTTGCCTGCAGTTGCTTGATAGTTCAGGACTGGAAGTTCCTACAAGTCTACCTAAGTCTCCAATAACTACCTGGACATCATATTAACATCAATCAACATCAACTGTTATGCTGAACTGCCTGCCACCTAACACACACAGTATGAATGCAGATCAATTCCTGCTCTCTGTTTCACCCAAATGAGGATGGGTTCCCTGTTGAGTCCTTCAAGGTTTCTTCCTATTACCATCTCAGGGAGTTTTTCCTTGCTACTGTCGCCCTCGGGTTGCTCATCAGGGACTATCTGACCATTTTGATTTATACACATTCACATTCCTTACAAACTTATTTTACAAACTTAAATAATTCTTTTGATTGTGTACAGCTGCTTTGCAACAATGACAATTGTTAAATGCGCTATACAAATAAAACTGAATTGAATTGAATATTCCCCCAAATCTCCCCTAGTGTTCAGGATTTTATACCCAATCCAATGGGCCTTGGTGCAATGGTGGTCAGCCTATTACTTGTACAACCTGGTGGATTGGAGCAGGGTTTGTCTAGCTTGTAACCATATCCGTTTACAGTGGAGGACAAAGTATTGGGCTAAGGGAACCACCGTGGGTCAAGCATGCTCACAACTCCCTACCATCTGCTTCAACATATCTGTCTCCATTCCAGTGCTGTTTGGGCTCCCACCCACTGCTGTTCCCAGCACAAGAGGAGGAGGTGGTGGTGCCAACAGCCAAGACACTCAAAATTGAGTTCAGGTATATCCTCTTTCCACTGATCATCCTTGAGATACATCCCTCGATTGGAGTCCACCTATGGTAAATGCATGTGCCTTTTACTGAGGAGTGGCTTTTGTCTGGCCATTCTACCATGCAGGCCTGACTGGTGGAGTGCTGCAGAGATGGTCGTTCTTCTGGAAGGTTCTCCTCTCTCCTTTTTATTTTTAATAAATTTGCAAAGATTTCAAACAAACATCTTTCATGTTGTCATTATGAGGTATTATTTTTAGAATAATGATGTAGACAAATAATGAATTTATTCCATTTTGAAATAAAGCTGTAACATAGTAAAATATGGAAAAAGTGAAGCATTGTGAATACTTTCCTGATGCACTGTATGATAGGCACTAGGCATGATGGGTGCATCACATCATCTGTCTCCCTTCTTACCCCGATTCCTCCCATTACTCTAGAACAGGGTAAAACTGGAATGATCAGACCACACGACCCTTTCCCAATGCACAGTTCATTCTTTATGATCTCTAGCAAAATAAAGCCTTTTTGTCCAATTAGGCCAATTAAGGCTCCACATTCCTCCATCCCAATCCCTTGAGTTCTCTTTGCATTGTGCATGTGGAAATACTCTTATTTTCACTATTACATTTAGCTGTCTTAAATTTTTTTTTCAACAATTTTATTCCAACAAACATTTAATTGATCTACAATCATGATCATATTTTTTTTAAACCATGTTTCATTAAAAAAATATGGTTTGCCACTATCCTTCCTGGTTTTTCTAATGTTCTTACAGTCCAGATTTTACTAGTTTTGCCAATCTCCTTAGACATTTTCTATGCTTTATGCAGAAACACAGTAACATCTTTGGGATGATCACAGGATATGTTTTCTGTTATGGTTGGTTTGAAAATGAGAAGCTACTCAATGTATCAGTTATTGGTAAATAACAATCACCACAGTAATCATGCAATGGAAGACTCTTATTAATTTTTTTTAGTTGACTTGTTTTTGCCCAGGCAGTGTATTTTGGAAATGTTTATGGGGGAATACTCAAGCATGGCAGTACATTTCAGGAGTCTGTGTGTTAAAACTTCATTCATCGGTTATTTTCCGTGATTCCAGTGCTACCAGCATTTAATGTTACACTAATACCAAAACAGACCCACTTCAGTTTGGAAGATCAGGAGTTGAATGTGGAAATACATGCCAGGTCAGTACCATCTTATATATGTGCCTTGTTCAATCAGGTCTAATGTTGGTCATTTACAATATATGTACAGATTTATGTTGTGTCTTCATCATATATTCATTAGTCAGTAGTAATATCATTACACTAATGTAATCTTTTCTCAGATATGTGTATGGTGAGAAGGTGGAAGGGGTAGCGTACGTGGTGTTTGGGGTAGAGAGAAATGGACAAAAAGTTAGACTCCCATCTATGAAGCAAGTACAAAATGTGAGTGAAATATCTATGGAAGTCCCAACAAGTCCTCTTAAGATTGGCTCTGGATCTACTAATGTCTGACTATACCTGAAGCCAGAACTGTTTTAATAAATGAATCCACCCTAGTATATTTTTACTGTCTATCAAACACACTTCTGTTTATGACTGGTTGCAGCTGGATGGTGGGATCGCCACTCTGACCATAGCTGAGCTTAAGAATGCATACCCTAATATCAACAGCCTAGTGGGCTCGTCTATATACGTCAGAGCTTCTGTCTTGACTAACTCAGGTACCTTAGGATGTCTTTGTTGCAGATCAATGCATATACAGTGAAACCTCGGATTGCAAAGATTTTTAATAAATTTTGACTTGGAAAACGAACAAGTCTTGGTTTACGAGTACAGAGTGTCATGTCTCACGCATGTGTTTCTTGTTTTGACACCGAGCGTCACATGATCACAACTGAGCCAACGGTTTTTCCTCTCTCTTGTGATGCGGAATTATGGGTAATCGTCTCCCCTGCTGGGTCTTAGTGCGCGTCTCTTACTGGTATAATCAACATCCGTGCACACGTGTACTGTTTACTATAACGTCTTCATCATATATTCATTAGTCAGTAGTAATATCATTACACTAATGTAATCTTTTCTCAGATATGTGTATGGTGAGAAGGTGGAAGGGGTAGCGTACGTGGTGTTTGGGTAAAACCTATTTTGGACATGAAAGCTATATTGGACACCGTGCCACACACACACACACACACACCTTCTACTTTTGCCTTCACAGACACACACTCTTTTTCTCTGCTCTACACAGAAACGCTGCTCTGTCGCGGGTAAAGTGCAGGTTAATTTGTTTTATTTCTGATAAAACAGTGTTTCCATTGTGTGCGCGTGTGTGAGAATAGAGTGGAGGAAAGGTAACTGTGTAAGACGAGAAGGGGGAGAGGGGAGCTTACTTTAGATTCACACACACACATACAGTACACAGCGCCTGTGCAAATGGAAACACTTATCTGTCAGGATTACTTTTTACTATTTTTTAAAAGGTAAAATGCAGGTTAATTTGTTTTATTTTTACTTTATATTTCGTGTTAAGTATCTTTATGTATTTATTTTTTGGGGCTGTGGAACAAATAATTTGAGTTTCCATAATTTCTTATGGGAAAATTAAATTTGGTTTACAAGTGTTTTGAAATACGAGAAAGAATTCCGGAACAAATTATGCTTGTAATCCAAGGTTCCACTGTATCTTTCAGATAATTTTTCAAAGAAATGGTACAGTATATAGAGAGCTGTACTCTGCAACACAAAGCAAGTTTTTGCACTAAAATAGAATGAATCATTGTCATCCTCAGGAAGTGATCTCGTGGATGCAGAGAAGACAGGCATCAAAATAGTTTTGGCACCCTACCTGCTCACTATCAAGGAAACGCCAAGGTTTTATAAATCAGGCCTACCATTTGAAATGATGGTAATATAGTACAACAAATATAGTACTTAATATATAAAAGTGAGTTGGATTTGTGTCATGAATTCTTGTAATTGTTTGTGTTTTGGGTCTCAGGTTACAGTAAGTCATCCTGATGGCTCCCCAGCTCCAAACGTTCCTGTTCAAATAACCTTTCTGTCCTCTCCGATCACAGTCCACAGTGGTACCATCAGAGTGTCTCTTAACATGCCTTCTGATATGAACCCTGTCACATTAATAGTGAGTCAAATATTATGATCTATTATAAGATAATAATTATAATATATTATCATAAACTATATATTGAAATTTACTACTGTATGCATTAAACAATACTGTGTGTCTTGAATATCTTTGTAGAAAATTGTCCCTGTAGGCAAGACATGCCAACCTGTGAATTTTTATTTCAGGCAGAGACCGTAATCCCAGACTTGAAGCACGAACAGCAGACAAAGGCTGAATGGTTCGTGGAGCCGTACTTGCCTTTTAATTCAGCACGGATTAATCAGCTTTACATCACTTTAGACACAAACAGTGTGAAAGCTGGACAGACCTTAAACTTTAAACTGCACCTGAGCACCTACTCACAGAAAGAACGAAGCTACATCCAGCATGTTTCCTACATTGTAAGTCACATAGTCTGTCTGCTGGGTTGACACATATTGGTAGAATGTACAAAGGTACTACTCAACAAGCATAATAATCCCCCTTGTCACAGTTAAAGGTTTCACTCACACTGTGTGGTTTGTCATCAAAGCTGGTTTCACCTTTAAACTTTATCAATTTGTGCACATTGCTCCTGTTAATGTTGTAGCTGGCGACCTCTAAAGTCATGTAGAATGTCTCATGATTGCAATTTAACATGGTTTGAAGTATATTCATATAGTTGTCCATTTTAAAAAATATTGTTTACACTTTTCTATGCATGCTCTAGGTGTTGAATAAGGGGAGAATAATTCATGCAGACAGGGTAAGCATTGGAGGACATGAAGTGACCAACGTTCCCCTGGTAGTGACATCAGAGATGCTGCCTGCATTCCGATTTGTAGCGTACTACGCATTACCATGGGACCATAGCGTGGAGGTGGTGGCTGATTCCATTTCAGTGGATGTGGAGAGCCATTGTGTTGGATCAGTGAGTCAGTTTGCTTTTGATGTTTGCTATTTGCTGGAGTAATTGATGACTAATTGTCATGATGAATGTTTTAGCTCAAACTTGAACCATTCAGAGGTGAGGAAAAGAGCTCATATTCTCCAGGCGAAAGCTTTTCTTTTCAAGTTAGAGGTGACCCCGGAGCCAAGGTCAGCCTGGTTGCAGTGGACAACTCTATTTTCCTGCTCAGTAAGAGCCGCCTGACGCAGAGGAAGGTGATGTTATGTGTGCACTAATTTGAAATGCTGATGTAACACTAAATTATGATTCTCGCACTAATCCAGTTGTGTACTAGCAGATTTGGGACACTCTCGGACAGGGGGACTTGGGCTGCTCTCCTGGAGGAGGCAAAAACAGCATGGGTGTGTTCTTGGATGCAGGCCTACATTTTCGGTCCAGCTTCAGAGTAGCAACTGATGAAAGACAAGGTATTCTTTTTTACACTTTAAAGGTTTAGAAATTGAGTTTTTTTTTCATCCTCTAGTTTAGTGGTTCTCATATGGCCCCTGCATATTTTAGAGTTTTTTCAGCTAATCACCAGCGTTACCTTAATTGAACTGGGTGTGAAGGAGCAGGAAAAACATTTAAATGTGCAGGGCAGGTAACCTTCCAGGACCAGGCTTGAGCAACACCGCTTTAGCTGGTGCTGTGACTTTTAAAGCAAAAATGCTGTTTGTGTAAAAATGTTTGGTGGCTCAATAATAATGTTTTTTTTTTCTTTCCTGGGGTGGTAGTAGGGGGCAAATAAACCATCAAAATAAAAATATGGAGAAAATTGACTGCATAAGGCATTCTCCTTGAACACAGAGTTTACCTGCCGCAGACAAGCTCTAATGTTGAGCACCGCATAAGCAGGAATTGCAATGACTGATTTTGAATAATAACAAGTTCCTTGGCCATAAGAAGAGTGTGTGTCTGTATGTATGTACGTGTGTGTGTGTGTGTGTGCGTGCGTGCACAAACATACAATAAAAGATGCTTTACGGGCACACTCATGGTCACAGTGTTATAGTAAACATTAACGGCACGCACACGGATGTTGACCATACGAGTAATGCACGCGCACTGAGACCAATGGGAGAGGATTACCCACAATTCTGCAGCGCGAGAGAGAGAATAACCATTGGCTCAGTTGTGATCACATGACACTAGGCATTAAAACAAGAAGTGCATGCGTGCTACATGATACTCGATGATACTTATGTAGTATATCGCTCGTTTTTCAAGTCAAAATTAATAAAAAAAATTAGCTCATCCTGTGGAATGCTCGCAAAGCAGGTAACACGCAATTCGAGGTTCCACTATAGTAAACTCACCTTTTGAACCTGTGGTTGATGAAGTAGATGCATAATACTGGGAGGACAATTATTTTACAGGTGAAGGTAAAGGTGTGATAACATTTTCCTAAATAATTAACTAAATTAAATAATTAAGCCATGTCCACATGTAGCCAGGTATTTTTAAAAACTGAGATTTTTATCTGCAGTTTTGTGCGTTCATCCACATGCAAACGCAGTTTTGGTCGTTGAAAACTGAGCTTTTGGAAAACTCCTTCCAAAGTGAAGATTTTCCCAATCTTCATTTTCAGTGGTGTTGTGTGGACAGCGGAAACAGAGATTTTGGCCTGTTGTGTCACCTTGTGTGCCAATGATGTCATTGTCTATGTGCTAGTCTCCTTGATTTGACATCAGCTTTGTTCATGAGGACAGTTTTTTGCACAGGTGGCAACACACAAGGCAAGATGAGGCCTTACGGGAAAAGGGTAATTTTATTTAGAAAAAACAGGGAAGATGAAGAGTTAAAGGAGGGAGGAAAGGAAAAAGGGGAGGATTTTTAACACGGAAAAAGCCTGAGATTCATTAAGATTAATTATTGCCTGCCAGCCCGACCTGGCATCTCCGTGCACCTGCAGAAGGGGGGGGTGCCTATGTAGGGAGCCTACAGAGTGAGCAAGGAGTGACAACAGGTTTAGGCGCACGCCGTGACATGTTTTCAAAGTAACTTGAAAGTAACGTAATTAGTAATCTGATTACTTTTTACATGTAACAATCAGTACTGTAATCAAATTACAATTTTAAAGTAGTACTTAGTAATTTGTAGTAGATAACTTTTTTGAGTAACTTCCCCAATGCTGGTAATATGTGATTAATATAGGGTTTCATTTGAAAGATTCTTGTATTCTGTATGTTTTTTGGTTAGACAAACCATGTCACTGGAAGTCCAGGAGGAAGCGTTCTGCTGAACAACTGCGTCTCAGAGACCAACTTGGTAAGCAAGTGCTTTTCTTATATAGCAGGACTAATGTATCAATCGTTAATGAAACTTCAAATCATTGAGGTTTTTAAATGCAGATATTTCGCTTTTCATAATTTAACCCCCAAAACAAAGCACTCTTTAGCTGAGCGGTGTAGGAAGAGGTTTAGTTTAAAATTTAAATGGCTCGTAAAAAGTTCTTCTATTTGTTTGATGAGAATGGAATAAGGGACACATTTTCACATTTTGTATGTGTGTATTGAAATACGAGCAGAATTACTTTTGTATGTGTGTATTGAAATATTCAGAAAAAGAAGTCAACACTATAATAATAAAATAAAGACTAAAGATGATAACATTTGACCGAATAATGATGACTTATTATTATTATTTTGTGTGTGTGTGTGAGATCAGAGAAATCCTATTCTTCTGACCAGTTTCTACAGCACTGCTGCTCTGATGGTATGAGGGAGATCCCCATGCCATACTCATGTCGCCGCCGAGCTGTTTACATCACTGAGGTCTGGAGCTGTGTGAGGGCTTTTCTTGAGTGCTGCTCAAAGTACAGGGGTGAAGAACTGGGCACCATCACCCCACCACCACCCACCACTGCACCACTCATTGTACGTGAGACAATGAGACGTCAACATTTTTTACTGGGCAGTCGTGCAGTGGCTCGAGGTAGATTAAAAAGATTAATGAATTCATTATTCATTTTCACTTTTTTCCAAAATAAATAATATAACATATAATAATCTATTATAAAAATCATCTTTTAAAACATTCCTGTGGTATAACCCATTTCATTATGCACCTCGAAATTTTGAGGATATACAGTCCTCTGTAATTCTGGACTGTATGTGGATGCATTTTTCAGATCCTCCTCTTTTATCTGCTTCCCAACCAATTAACCGTCCACATGTAGAAGAAAGAGTCGTTGTTCAGGCACTACCATCTTTAGCAAAAATAGAGGAGGAGTATGATGATGAGGATGATGATGAAGACTATGACCTGGATGACATTTATGTTCGCACCAAGTTTTTAGAATCTTGGCTGTGGACTGATGTCACACTTCCTGGAGCACCAGAGGCAGATGGGTAAGCTTGATTTTACAGATAACCTATCCTATTCATATACCTTTTGTGTTGGCCAGTATTTATTCACATTAATTCACTATATTTATTTAATTTCATGGTAGTTTTTTTTTTAGATTTTACGAAAAAATATTTTCTTAGATTATTGTATTGTAATACCTCTATTTACTTGGCAGTAGGGGCCAGGCTGGCCAAGGCTGAGGATGAAGAATTTTAGGAGGCAGTTGGCCTCTGGCAGAGACTTCTTCTCTTTATTTTATCTTTTCATTTTGCCCTTTCGGTAAAGTCAGAGGCTACTGAGACAAGACAGGGAGAGCTAATTTGCAGGTCGTGCATACAGAACACATAACTCACTGATGCTCGCGGTGGCATTTTACGCTGCGATTGACCCCGGGAAGATAAGGAATTGCGCGCGGCCAGCTCTGGGGAGTTTTTTTGGGGGGTTCGTGTTGAGCCCTTTTTTCTCTTTAAGAACTTTCAAAGGTGGTGCAGTTGATACCAGTTTCGGCTACTTGACATCTTCTACTCACTGCAACATCCACTTCAGGGTTCTATTAAAGTGCTCCACCAGCTCATTCGTTTGTGGGTGGTACACTGACATTTGGATGTGTTTGACGTGCAACAATTGATAGACATCCATCATTAATTTCTTCATGAATGGAGTCCTTTCGTCTGTAAGCACCTCCTTTGGCAGTCTCACGTGGCTGAAAAGGAGCACCAGATCTTCTGCGGTCGTCCTAGTGGTGGCTTTATGTAGCAGAGTGGCTTCGATGTAAAGAGTCACATAATCCACCACAACCAGAATACATACCTCTTGCTTCCATGCCGATGCACTTAAAGGGCAAGCTTGTAATGGGCAGAGGAATAAGCGCGGCAGGTGTTGGTTTTCTGGGAGCTGTTTTCTGGCACTCAGGCAACTTTGGCAAACGTTTTTCATCTTGGCGTCCTGGCCAGTGGAACGGATCTCTTACTTTCTCAACTGTATTTCTCACTTAGAGGTGGCCTTTGATAGGGTGTGTATGTTCCCGGTGCATTAGGGCGTCAACCTTTCCTTGTGGCGCTACCAGCAGATCACAGGGTTCATCTCTTCTCTACGTATGATGTTAGAGTAATCCCCCAATCTGCTTTTTTTCAGATTGGCTGTTGCCCCAGTGGAGTCTGTCCTCCCTGACAGCATCACTCAATGGGGGATTTTGGGTGTTAGTACATCATCAAAAACAGGTAATTTGCTTGGATTGTATTTATATCTGTAGCTGTCTTTCTCTGTCCTTTGTCCTATACAGTATTTGTCAGACTCTCCTGTGTCCAGTTGTTTGAGTTTTTCTTTTAGAAATAAGGGCCAGATGTATGTACATCAAAAAGTGTACTAAAAAAACATAAATTATATAGGCTCCCATTTCAGTGTTGAAATAAGATTTTGTGCTCCTTCAGGTTTCTGTGTGGCCGATCCATTCAACATTCGAGCATGGAAGCCTTTCTTTATCGACCTCCGTCTTCCTCGCACTGCAGCCAGAAATGAGCATGTGGAAGTCAGGGCTGTGTTGCACAACTACATGAACGTGAACATGAAGGTCACTTTCTGATGTTTCCTCATGTTTTAGTGCATCTCTTTATTCAGCGTGAATAATTTTTATCAACAGACACTACTACCATGTGCATTCTTGCAGGTGTTGGTGATCCTTGCAAAAACACAGGATGTATGCAGTGTGGCATTTACTGAGGATCATAAGCAGGAGGTGTTGGTGCGAGCTCGCTCCTCTGTACTCATCCCCTACACCATAATCCCGCTTCAAGTAGGGGAGCTCCCCCTGCAGGTCACTGCTTTGTCGAGTAGCTTCATAGGACAGGATGCAATCCGCAAAAACCTCCGTGTGGTGGTACAGCTTGATTATGGTTTTATTTATTCAATTAATTTTATTTTAGATACTTTTAAATAATGTATACGATATATAAGCATAGTGTGTATGTGTGATTGCAGGTGGAGGGCATTCAGAAGATGGATGTGAGGAGTTTTGTGTTGGACCCTGCTGATAAAGGAGACAGAAGTAAGATGTTCTGTTGCCTTGATTTAATTAGAATCAAGAATAGACATGGACTCACTTGGACAAAATTTTACCAAATACTTCCTACCAGACACGCTGATTTTATTTTTACTCACATGTGTAAGATGAGAAATGCCAGTTAGATGAACATTTTAAGATTGTTTATGAATGAGTTGGTTTTCATTTAGCCATTTTGACAAAACTCTGTATAATTCAGTGACATTTTTTTTCTGGGAAGCGATGAGAAGCCGGGCTTTCCCAGGTTTTCAGACTGTACTTGTCACTTTACTGTCATGTCTGAAGGGAAGCCAGGCTTCATCATGCATAATCTAATTTATGAAGGCAATACAAAAAAATTATGTGAAGTCACTATAAGGAATAAATCAATTTAAATCCAGATTGATAAATAGAGGATATGTTCATTGTGAGTGTGTGTGTGTGTGTGTGTGCGCGTGTGTGCACGTGTATGTTTGGTCCTCAGATGGAAATCAGCTGATTCGAGTGAATAAAGCTAAGCTGAGATCAGTGGTCCCTAACTCAGTTCCAGAAACATTTGTCAATGTCAGAGGTAAAATTTGAATTAGCATATTTATTAGCAACTATCCAGCTTGACCTGGTACATTGAATATTTAATTTTTGTATGTGTTTAGGTAGTTTGCTGGCCGACAGTATTGATAACTCCATCAATAAGGACTCACTTGCGGCGCTGATCCGGATGCCCGGAGGCTGTGTGGAGCAGAACCTGGCTAGCATCACACTGCCACTCATAGCAACTCACTATCTGGACCGCAGCTCCCAGTGGGAGAGTGTGGGTTTGCGGCGCAGAGAGGACGCCATTTCCTACATTAAGAAAGGTAAAATAAAGTCAAATCCAGCATAGAGCTTGAGCTAATTCACTGTAAGTGCTGTACTGTATAACACAAGCTCCATATAAGCTGTATTGATTGAAAAGAAGTATCAAACAAAAATGCTACTAATAGAAAATGTTTGAATTTGTTAGCTGATTGATTCCTCTTTGTACTTCTGTCTCAGGCTATGAGAACCAACTTCATTATCGTAAAACGGACGACTCCTATCCACCATATCGCAATGAAGGAACCAGCACCTGGTATTTTTATGATTTACTCAGAGGTGGAAAGAGTAATAAAATTTTGTACTCAAGTACAAGTACTGTTACTTCAGTGAAATTTTACTTAAGTACA
>JAQMYK010000023.1:38919160-38931171 GCA_030014345.1 Clarias buthupogon
AGAGAGAGAGAGTATACATATATGAGAGCGTTCAAATTATCTTTTTATCTTTTCTTTCCTTTGATGGCGTTTGAGTCTTAATTATGGGCTGGTTTCAAGCTCGTGAACTTTACAGGTGGACTGCGCGAGGGCGGCGGAGACGCGCGCGCGCGAAGTGTGCGCGCGCCTCCGTCACATTTGTTTTATTCGGAGCCACGACGCGTTCAGAGTTCATTCACGACCAGACGGAGCTCTCTCTCTGTGAGCGCGCGCTTCAGCGGGGATCTCATTTCCGAGAAAAAAACAAAAAAACAAAACCAAACCCGACAGCACGCGTTCGTACCTACACACCGCGAGACAATTTTGGATTTACACCGAGGACGGAGAGCGCTCTTCATTACCGAGAGGATTGCGTTGTTTTTCTCTCTCTCTCTCTCTCTCTCTCTTTTTTTTTTTTTTTTTACTGTTGTTGTTGATGTTTAGAGCACGTTGACGGCGCGTGCACTATGCAGGGAAGATAAAGGAGATGATTTCTGGAACGCGATGATCGACTCGATCGCGTTTCGGGGATCTCGACTGTGCGCCAGTGACCCTGTGTGCGGTCCGATCATCCATGGGAAGCAGTGAAAGCGCGCGAGAGCGGAGATGAGAGCCGCGCTCTGCTGCCTCCTCGCGTGCTGCTGCTGCTGCTGCTTCTCCGTGCCGCACGCCGCCGCCGCCGCCGCAACCCGGGTGAGGACGCGCTTCCCGCACCGCGCACTCCAGCCACACGTTTAACTGTAACCTGACCAGGTGCACACTAGACATGCAGAACTTTACAACTGAAATAATCCTGTTAGTAGGTAGACCAGGAGATGGACTTAGGTTTTCCTACAATCGTGCATGGAATCAATGCATTACATTACTAGAAAGTAATGTACTAACTATTAACTATTTAAACAACTGTTTTCTATTTTCTCCTCTGAGTGTGTAGAAGTCTTTAACAAATGCAGAACAGTTACAGAAGTTTTACAGATCAGAAGTTACCACCACTAGTAACCTAGCAGACCATAGTGTAGTATGCTAACAGTATTTATTTAGTACCAAAAATCAGTCTATGTGCATCTTAGTAGGCTTATAGTATTACTTTATATAAATATCCACCTTTTACTAAGGTAGAGGTTTGTGTACCTCTTTCACTACAAGACATGACTAATGTCAGGTTAGTGTCCATGCAGATCAGCAGTTACTACCTCTCAGATTTGAACCTAGAGTGGAGTTTAGTAGGCTAATGATTAATAAGGCTTATCTAGCACCAGTAAGTCATCATATGCATGCAGACTATAGTTTCTGAATGCTTATCTAGTACTAATAATCCTGTAATACATCAGAGGGGCAGTGATGTTTCAGTGGGTTAAGGCTCTGAGTTACTGATCGGAAGGTTGCCACTGTTGGGCCCTTGAGCACGGCCCTTAACCCTTTCTGCTCCAGGGCGCTGTACAATGGCTGACCCTGCGCTCTGACCCCTTCCTACTAACAAGAAGCTGGGATATGAGCAGAATAAAGAATTGCACTGTGCACTGTGACGAATAAAGGCTGAACTTAATTAACCTAATAATCTATTATATGCATATAGGCTGTATTTTAGAAGCCTTAGAGTGCTTATTAAGTACTAATTACCTAGTGTAAATGTCTGGACCAGTACTTTTCTACTACTAATACCGTGTTAGACCATAATTTTGTAGTAACTTTATCTACTCCAAGTGTGTACTGTACATTAATAATATAATAGTACTAATGATTATATATGTTCTTTATCTATACATGTAGACCATACCATATATCAGCATCTAATAGTATTTATTAAGTCTTATTAAATTGCTATAAGTGTGTACACTACAGTTATTTAGTCCTAATAACTTAATATGTTTGTAGACCATACCTAATATCTAGTATTTATAACATACTACATGCAAACAAATTTTTAGACTAAAGTAGTCATGCATTACTAGTAACCTACAATATCGGTGCAGACCACAGTATAGTATGGTAGCTGTATTTATTTAGTGCCAAAATCAGACAGGGTGGGTTTTATAGTTTTTATAGTAGACTTATAGTATTACTGTATATACATATCCACCTTTCATGAAGGTCGAGGTTTGTGTACCTCTTTCACTACAAGACATGACTAATGTCAGGTGAGTTTCCATGGAGCATACAGTCGGTAGGCCCTGATGAGTCGTTTTCTGTCCAGTAACACCCAAACAATTACCTATGTTTTGGTTAAGTAGAAAAAGTAACAGTCAGTGCTTTGGGGTTTTTCCACTTGCCTCGTTCACCCAAGCTTAAATTGGGCAGTTCATTACCTTAGCAAAGGACAGAAATGTGATGGTGTCTAAAAGCCTCCTTTAAAGGTAATGGAGTGAAAGTTTTCCAAAAGTATAAATAATCCAGGCAAGTACACATGCTACAAAAAATCATACTCAAGTACTGCAATTGAGGACATTTACGCAAATGTGAGATAACCGTGTCATTCGGATTCATGTTTGCTTAAACATTATAACATCACACTTACTTATGTATAAAGACCCAAGTTAGTGATTATCCATACTAATTTAACCAAATTGCTTTTCAAGGAGGCGTCAATTCCCCAAGAGCTAATCGAGAGACTGTCCAACAGCGAGATCCACACCATGAGTGACCTCCAGCGGCTTCTGGAGTTACACTCTGCAGGTACTCCACATCATGTTTCTCACACTCTATAAAACTTGGTTCGAAATTATTGGATATTCAATGATTTCGACCCAGGATATGAACTCACACATGAGCTGTATGGGAATCCTTGGCTGGGCTCCATTGTAGCTACCTGGTTCCTAGCTAGGGTCCTGTCAAATTGTTGCTGGCGGGATCTTGTATACTCCTGTAATAGACACATGCTCCATACCATGTACACAAAGCTTTGCTTTTGTTAGCCTTTTGTTCACCAGTTTTGTTGAATCATCTTTGTCACCTGTGTTACACGTTCTTGCTTACTGTATGTATAAATTTTTTTATGCATGTTCTTGTTAGCTGCAATCTACGTCATTCATCAGCATCTTTGTTCCATTCTTTAGGTAAATCCTTTCTGCATTTGTACGCCATGTTTTGTGTGCTCCTTCCTTGTCAGTCACTTTCATAGTCAAGTCTGGAAAAACAAGTTATATTTCTGTTCATCTGTTTTTTAATCTACTGTATATAAACTAGAATACCATTTAGACCTGTATGATTCCTGATGCATAAGTAAATAATAAATTAGCTGACTAATGAACAAGCTATCCAGTCTACTAACCAGATTTGTCCCATGATGTCAATGTGCATTTGAATTGGCTAGGTTAGGGTTCCAGTATGCTGAAAGTAAGTCTTCAAGAAGGACAAGCTCCTAATCCAGCTCCATGTTCAAGTTCACAAAGCTGTCCAGTTGTGTTGATGCCAAGCGCCTCAAGGACTGTTGCCCAGAAACGGGCACTTCTGTCTTGTCTCTCAAGGCGCCGCAAGTCCTGCCTGCGTGTGAACTTGTTTGACGGATGTCACTGCTTTGGCCGGTCCTCTCTTTTCGTCCTAGATTAGTCAGTGTCGGAGAAAGAAAGCGTGACGACAGGACAAAACAAAGAAGTGATTTAAAGTCACAAATGCAGTCTGATCTTCTGCGGCGGTTGACGGGGCAAGAATTCCTGCACTTTCCAAAGAGTTTAGAAAGTCGTATCAGGTTTGTGTTGACGGTAAAACAAGGAATCAAAAGTGCTAGCACTATGATAGCTTGTGATAGGATTGGCAGTGTTGCTGCTTATTTGTATTAACAGGACAGGTGTTCTGATTTGGTGTAACGAACAAGTGATTCTCTTAAAAGAGAAATGGTTTCACTGGATAATGATGGTGCAGTGTCTTAATCCCCCAGTGGTGATTAACTAACACTCCCAGCAGGACACCACATTGTTTAAGCAAAGGAAGGTAGTACAGTTTATTGTTTGCTTGGGGGGCTTTAAAGAGTTAGAAACAAGAACTTTCCATTATCAGTGACCGTAGATACTTTAGCAGTGATGTACTGTTAACTTTTCTTACAGCTACACTGACGTTAGGAAACATCAGCAAGCCTTTTTATGCATTGATGATAAAAAAATTCCACTCCAAACCTTCCACTTCCCAGGGAGTGTTTCTGAACTTTTGGTTAAATTTAACTAGAAGCAGTTTAGATCTTGAGGAGGATCTGATAATAGAAAAGTGCGAAGGAGCTCCATCAAGGCCGGCGTCTCTGCTCAGATTTCGTCAGTCAACGTGTAATTGAAATGCAAACGACTGCATGTGTAGCGGTGCTGCAGCTCGAGGGAGGTCAAGAGACTCTCTCCATTATGGTGTTGTCATGCAGCCTTTATAAGCTTAGCAGGGCTGAATGCCAGCACTGTAATGTATTATTCATGTCGGATTCCTAGCAGGCGTGTGTGTCTGCGAGATCGCCTCAGGGAGGAGTGTGTTTCTGAAGTCTGCTAACGAGTGTGTGAAAGACTCAGCTAATGTGCAAGGGAACAGCTCTGAGCACTGAATCAAAGCTCCCCTACCCCTGCCATGCTGAGGCGGTTCCCTGGGGCACGTCAATAGGGGCATCCAACCACCCCCCCCACCCCCACCCCCGCCGCCACCCTCCATCACCCCTCTGGTTAGATGTGTGATCGTGCGTGCTTATTTACCAGACATGCTCTTCTGGGCTCAGTTTACACGCATGAAGTAAGGCAGATAAAGTTTCCAGTGAAGAATCTCCACAAAGAGAGCGATGTTAAACTCCATTTGGAGGCAGTCAGTCAAAAGTCGGCACCGTGGTGGCACTGGAATTCCATTGAGCTCCATCGACGGCATCTGCTCGTCTCTGGAAATAGACGCCCGACGTATTTTCGTCTGGCTGTCTTAGTGACTGTAGGAACTGACACCTTTTATTAGTTCCTGAGCTCCTCAAACATTCATAGTCTCTTCAGTGAGGCTGAACAAATACTATAAAATCTATAAATGACACAAACTGACTTCATTCATTAAACGTAATCAATATTATTGTTAAAACTGTTAACAGTCTCTTAAGACACAATTATCTCTTAATGACTTAATCAGGTTTCTCAGCCTACTTCCAGTAACAAAAGGGCATTTCATTAAAAAAAAATTTTATTCACGTATTCATAATAAATGACATTTGTTTTTTAGAAATATGATTTGACGTGTGTGATGTGATGATTATTCAGTAATATTAGTAATAATCCTTCTGATTGGTTAGAAGCTCTTCAAAGTTCCATAATAACTCACATAACTTAATATAACAGTTGTATACATAACAGAGCAACCTTTATATTATTGTTTATATGATATATATTTTTAAGAACTTTCATGTTTTTAATCCTTGAAACCACATGAAAGAGGAAAACATTGTGACTTGTGATAGAAGACAAAGTAGAGCTCAGCGGTTTCAAATCAAATACTCATAAGCAAATTAAAGGGGAATTAGACCATAAAGAGTTTATAGGTTTATAACTTTACAGCTGTGACTTTTGCGCCCTTCTAAATACCGAAGTCTCTGTTGTGCAATAACAAGAGTTGTGAGGTCAGGTGTCGCTTTCAAAAACGGTATACGGTTAGCTTAAAGTTAGCATACCTGTCTATGTCCATAGAGAATATTAAGTATACATTTTTCCATAGCTTTAACTCCTAAAACTTTCACAGTACTATGTTCTGTAGGTCTCCTGTATGTAACGGCGTGCCAGCTGTCGCCCAGGCCTGTTTTTCATGTGTCTCATACATATCTAATTGTTGTCAAGTCTAGACATGCGTAATATGATCTTTTATGGCTGCAAGCTTATTCATGTGGTTTTTAGTCGACAATAAAAAGCTAGAATCTCGTCAAAGCACACTAATCACATGTCCTCAGGTTACAGAAACATAAACTCGTATCTGATTTAAGCATGCTGTCTGATCATGGCCTTAAGCCAGAGTCTGCATGATGTGGGCGTGGCTGTAATGACAAGTGGTGTACCTGATAAAGGCCATAAAGCTGCTCTAATTAGTGAATGAACAGAATATACTAAGGTAGTGAATCGTACAATTTCGTTTGAGCACCTGGGTTGTGATTCGTTGATGTCCCGGGACACTTATTGCATTCTGTTATTTTGATTGGTGCAGAGAACGAGGTGGTTCGGGAGACTAAATGGCGCTACAGCAAAGAACATCTCGACCACAATGCCAACCTCAAGGGCTCATACACACGCTCAAGACACAAGAGGAGTATTGGTAAGACACACACACATACACATGCTGAGCCTAATAGGTAGAGATTCCATACGTGTCAGCGATCATGCTGCAGCCTGTCAGAGTCTGAACTGAATAACCTCCTTAGATAAGCAACAAATCTCTGTTAGATTAGCGTAGGTGTGCAGAGTGTGTTGATTCAGCTGTGTGTTTGTGTCGCAGCATGCGTCATGTGTGTTGTCTATCGGTCATGAATACTGCAATATTAGTCTGTGTATAGAATGTCTTCACATATTCACACTTTTCATAAATCACAGATTATTTTCCTAATCTAAACATTTAAATCTTTAGAATAATATAATATAATGTTTATTTTATATATAATATTATTTAAATATTTAAAAAACTTTTTAAATATTTCACTTTATTGGAGTGATTGTGTTTGTTCTTCACTACCGTGAAATGTTTTACAGAGCGTACTTTGTGAGACTGAGACTAGATTATTCTGTATATTAATGTAGCCATGTATATGAATTAGTTCGTTTCATCTGTATGCATGTGCATGTGTTTAGAGGAAGCAGTCCCAGCCGCATGCAAGACGCGAACGGAGGTGTATGAGATCCCACGCTCTCAGGTGGACCCTACAGCAGCAAACTTCCTTATATGGCCACCATGCGTGGAGGTGACACGGTGCTCGGGCTGCTGCAACACCAGTACCATGCGCTGCCATGCGATCAAAAAACACCACCGGAATGTCAAGGTAAGGAAAAGCACATAGAAATGCTTACAGACTCTTACACACACATCAAACTACACTGAAGGTACAAAGGTGAGTGCCTTTCTCTCCTGTGTGCACACACCCACTATATACTTCTAGGAAACAGATAACAGAGTACTTTATTTTTCTTTTTTTTTTCCTTCCCTCATCATTATTTATCGGCTCTTTTTTTCCTTTGCTCTCGTTCTGCGAGCGCCATTCAGACATAAACAGCTGCGCAGCGCTCAGTTTACCAGCGCATAAAGAAACGCACATACACCCACTGCTCCGTGTCTTATCCAAGAGCTCGAATTCTGGTGAAGGTGAGGCCAACTCAACTGTGTTAGCAGATAAAGGCAGAACCTGACACGCTATTACACGAGCGAAGGACAAAAACGAGAGATAGATATCATCTTCTTACAACGTACACTCACTTTCTCTTTTTCCATCTTGTAAACTGGATATTGTTATATTCCAAACTTCCGCAGAATAGAATGGTTTTATACCTTTGTTATGTGAAGAAAAACAAACTTACATTGCCTACATAAACCATGAATAACTGGTGCTATACCTCTCTGGTAATTCTTCTCCAAATACTGACAGAGGCAGAGGGCTTGGATACAGTACTGATTTAAATCTGTGGGAATCAGCTTAGATACAGTACTCATGCAGGTTCCTCTTTTGATAGAGACTGAAATAAAGAACTCGTGAAATTTTTAACATGGACAGATTTAGCTTGGATGCCATGTTTCTCTATTTAACAAAGGCAGAATTAACTTGGGCTTAATAGCGTTGCTAGTTCTTCTTTTAACACTGCCTGGGTAAGCCTGGATACAGTACCAAAGCTAATTCTCTTTTCAGCATGGACAGGCTTAGCTTAAAGACATTACTCTTTACAATGTTGAGTTTACTTTGACAGAATAGTATTCTAGTATTAGCTCTTTTATTAACACTGACAGATTAGTTTGTACACAGAAGCGATACTACTGAAGCTATTCGTTCTTGTCGCATTGGCAAAGTTAGCTTGAGTGCACTACCAATGCTAATTCTCTTTTCAGTTGATGGAGTTAGCTTGGTTACAGTACTGCCAATTCACCTTTCAACACAGACATAGTTAGCTGAGGCTAATTCTTTTTTTTTTAACACACTGACAGTTTATAGTTTACTTTGCCTTTTTTAGCATTGTTTTTTCTTTCATTAACACTGATAGACTTGTTTGTACACAGAATCGATATTTGTTTTTTTTTTTGTTTGTTTTTTAACACTGACAGATTTAGCTTGTGTACTTTACTGATGCTAGTCCTCTTTTTAGCATTGGCAGTTAGCTTGAATACAGAGCCAATGCTAATTCCCTTTTCAATGATGCCAGAGTTAGCTTGGAAAACACAGATGCAAATTCTTCTTTTAACACTAATATAGTTTACTTAGACAGAATAGTATTCCTAGTTTTTTATTAACACTGACAGAGTTAGCTCGTGTACTCTACTGATGCTAGTCCTCCTTTTAGCATTGACAGGGTTAGCTTGATTACAGTAGTGTTGCTGATTCACATATCAACACTGACAGGGTTAGCTTGAAAGCACTGCTGATTCTAATTCATCTTTTAACACCAACAGTTTACTTTGACTTTTTTAGTATTGCTAGTTCTTTGTGAAACACTCACAGGTTAGATACACAGTCCACAGAACCCATCTATTTCTTTTATAAATACTGTCAGAATTAGTTTGGATACCATACTATACCACTCTTTTTTAACATGGACAGAATTAGCATATATAATCTATATCCATCCATCTTGGAACCTTTGTAATCCAACTAAGGACCGTGGCAGCCAATGGTGATTACCATTATATTTATTCCCATTTTTACGACCCTGGTAGGACTTCCGGTCAACATTCAGACATGCAATCACACACTACACGTCTGTATATCTTTGGACTATGGGAGGACAACAATTTTGGTTAGTCATGCTAGTTCCTTTAATAGCATGGTTACAATATTAAGGCTAGTTACTATAAAGAGACAGAATTAGCTTTGGTTACGGTAATGATAATAGTTCTTACTGATACCAGAGACTGCAGAGTATTTTATTTTTTTCTCTTTTTTTACAGTAGCAATGCTAACTAACTGTTCAGTAAGTTTGTAGGTACTTTTGTTACAAGACTGTTGGTGTTAATGTTAATTTTAATTGTACAGCGCTTTAAAGAATTCTCTGTACAGTAATTATTTGTAATACTGTCATTTGTCCCACAACAATTTTGATTGCATGTACTGTTTGATGGCAAAACTGGTGATCAAGCAACATAGCAGGAAGTCTATCTTGGGGATGTTTCAGTCTAACTTTCTAAGAATCTGCCGCAGGATTGGTTAATGTTTTTCGTTTTAATAAAGGCAGATTAGAGAATGCAACACCTAGCATGAGTACAATCTGGCAAATCATGTCTGTTGAAAGGAGAATTAGCATCAGTATTGCAACCAAGCACATTTAGTTTCTTTTAACGGGAACCAGCACTTGCTTTGGAACCAAATTAAGGTTGCTTAAGTTATAAGGAGGAGTAAGGTGATTACTGTAAGCAGAAACAGTTTGCTTAATGCTAGTTCTTTAAAGAACCAGAAGGATCTTACGTAGATACAGTACTGATGTTAGTTCCAATCTTAAATTTAAAATAAGCTCATTAAAGTGCTTAAGGTAAAAGGAGACCTATTGTCATTACTGTAACTTGAGTAAAATTAGTTGTGGTTCTAGTTTTTCTTTAGCGATAGTACAAATGATAGTTGCTCTTTAATAGAGACGCATAAAGTTTACATGACTGTAACCAGTCATGCAGTGCTCATTCTACTTTGCACAGTCGGATGGGAACTGTAATGACAGTTGGATTGCTTTCGACAGCCACTCAGGATCCGAGCTTGACTGCAGTGTTAAAGCTAAGCCTTTTTTTTAATAGCAAACGAATGAGTTTGTTTACATTTATTGTAATTGATTACACTGCTTTCAACAAGCACTCGAAGCTCGAGTTTGCTTACAGTTCTGACAGGAGTGCTTCTCTTGGCTGCCAACGTGTTGACGCTTGTTCCTCGGCTTGTACTACTGTACAAACGTTTTTAAACTCAAGTGGAAAAGGCTTTATATGTCTGGCAGAGGAAGGGAGGAACGCGAGGATTTCATGGCTGCTGAACTTACTGGGTTTCAGGCCAAAACTTCCCCTCGGGAGCGTTCAATAGCGTTAACCTCACTTGAACCGCTGGGCCTGTCTGTCTCTTTCTGTGTTTTCCAGAGCTGTTCTTCAGTTTTGTGTGTGTGTGTGTGTTGAGGCATGAATGGAGTTCTGTATAATCAGGCCTTCAGGGGGTTAGCGCAAGCAGTTCAGGAGTGCTTCAGTATATGGTGTGTGTGAGTGTATGTGTGTAGGTTTGCGTGGGTGTGTGTATTTATAGAGAGAAAAATCACTTATGGGTAGATCATGCAATACACCATGTGCATTTCTCACCTGGACTTAACTCTCTCCAACACCAGAATTAAATAGTTGTGTGTGTGTGTATAAACCGTTCATAGTGCTTTGATGCTTAGATTCTCTCTCTCTCCTCTCCGTCTCAGGTGGCTAAGATCGAGTATGTGCGTCGCAAACCCAAGCTGCGGGAGGTGCAGGTGCAGCTGGAGGATCATTTGGAGTGTGTGTGCGTGTCTAAACACCACACAGAGTCCCGCTTACACACAGGTACACAAACCCACCCACGCACAGACCATTTTCTTCACCCCCTTTAATCTGGCTCTTCAAGTTTCGCAAAACATCAAGTCTTGTTTTATTGTTGGTCTGCCACTTCAACACTCCCTGTACGACTCCGACTATACACCACTCTGTCTTTCCTTCTCTTTCCCGTTTCCCATCATTCCTCCATCCGCAGGCCACTCTCGAGAGAGAGCTAAAACGAGGAAAAGGATAAAGGAAAGGTCAGGGGAAAAATCTGAAAAAAACGTACACGCTCGGTTCGTAATCTGAGTGAGTCTACAGGTAGGAGGTGAGCAACCGAGCGGCTCAATTGGTTTAACAATCAACCAATCAGCGTCCTGATCAGCCGCTTAGGTGGAGGGAATGTTCAGTGATGCTGATGGGTTTCATCTATAACTCGTAACATAAAGATCAATGTCTGAGGTGGTTTAATTGATTAAAGCGACTACTAATCAGTTATCATTTATGACATTGGTATACTAACAAATACCGATCGTGAGGAGGAAAGCTAATGGCATTTTTACACTTGAGTCCACACCCAGGACAGATTCTCCGTTTCTTTTGGGGGCAGTGCTAAAAAGTTCAGATTTGCTTTCACATGAAACAAATAAATTTTTCAAAAACAAAACATTTTCTGTAATGACCGAGGACCTCAAGTGTGAAAACGACCTCAATGTTCCTGCATCATTAATTCATGCTTAATTTACAAGATATAGAGACAAACTAAAACCATTTCACAATCAAGTTTAAATTAAAATTTATAGTAAGTTTTAGTTTTAGATTAAAACACAAATTCAGTGATAAAATGACTATGTGTGTGTCTGCTTGCTTTCCCAGATGTACGGTGAACCTGACTGGATCAACTTGGAGAGTGTGTGGCAGCCCTGAGCAAACAATCACCGCAGTCCACACACCTGGCCTGGATTAAGCTAACCGGACCGTTGTGGAGCCTTCAGACTTTCAGACTGGATGTCTCTTGGACTTTTTTTAATTTGAAGACACAAAAAGACACAAAGGAAATTGATGAAAGGACGGATTGTTCATTAAGACTATAAAGAACATTAATGTTCCTTGCTTTTTCAGCATGGAGTCTGAATGCTCATAACGCTGCTTGGAGCTTGGATCTACCATATAATGGACAGACACAATTATTCACTTCTATAGCAAGATTCCTTTCTTCCAGCAAACACTTTTTTCAGTATACACCCTTATTTTTGTAGCCCCATTTTCTATTGAGACTCATATCCTATATGTACAGTAGAAAAACAGCCTTCAATAGCCTTTAATAAACTATTTATAAGTGCACTGAT
>JAQMYK010000023.1:38931271-38946780 GCA_030014345.1 Clarias buthupogon
ATATATATATATATATATATATATATATATATATATATATATAGCCTAGTTCACATATAGTACTGTAAACTATACTTTTCCCTCTACCTCTGTTTGCATAAGACATTTTACCATGGTATAGGTAACATGGTAGTCTGATGTTACCTGTACCATGATATATACAGTGGAACCTTGGAGTACGAGCATAATTCGTTCCGGTAGCGGGCTTGTATTCCAAAACACTCGTAAGCCAAATTTACTGTAATCTTCCCATAAGAAATAATGGAAACACAGCCCAAAAAATAAATACATAAAGTAATTAACACAAAAAATAAATTAAAAATAAAACAAATTAACCTGCGCTTTACCTTTAAAAAAAGTAAAAATAAATCCAGACAGATAAGTGTTTCCGTTTGTGCGCACAGGCGCTGTGTGTGTGTGTGAATCTAAAGTAAGCTCCCCTTTCCCCATTCTCGTCTTACACAGTAACACTTCCTCCACTCTTTTCACACACATGCGCGCACACAACGGAAACACTGTTTTATCAGAAAAATAGAAAAAGAAATCTCTCTAATGACACTCAATTGAGCGACACACTAACGGAATCACTGCTGTAAAGAATCTTTTACCTTTGAAAAGAATCGCGACAGAGCAGTGTTTCTGTGTAGAGCAGAAAGAAAGAGTATGTGTGTGTCTCTAAAGGCGAAAGTAGGAGGGGTTTGTGTGTGTGTGTGTGTGTGGGGGGGGGGCATGGTGTCCAATGACGCGCGCACACACAAATAGCAGGCTGAGCCTTGAGCAGAGAGAGAAACTGGACCTTTAACCTCTCTAATGAGACTTGCTTTTGCTTTACACGCGCACTGTACACACACGCATACAGACACAAAATAAAACATGTTTTACACACACACGTGGTCACAGTGTTATAGTAAACAGTACACGCGTGCACGGATGTTGATTATACCAGTAAGAGATGTGCACTAAGACCCAGCAGGGGAGACGATTACCCACAATTCCGCAGCGCAAGACAGAAAAACCGTTGGCTCAGTTGTGATCACGTGACGCTCGGCGTCAAAACAAGAAGCGCATACGTGACACATGATACTCGGTACTCGTAAAACATAACTTGTTTATTTTTCAAGTCAAAATGTATTAAAAATCTTTGCTCGTCTTGCGGAACACTCGCAAACTGCGTTACTCGCAATCCGAGGTTTCACTGTAGTACCATGGAACATATTTGCTGATATAGCACATGAACCACACAATGGTACATGGTTCTACCATACTACTGTACATAATTTGGTACAAAGTTGGTAATACTATAGTATTTTACATGGTTCTACTATGTACCATAGTATGGTACTATGGAACATGTACCAGGATACTGTCAAAAATATGCTATACATGTTTATGAACCATAATGATTATATTTATATAGTATGGTACCATTGTATGTATGGAACATTAATTAAATATCATAATGTATGTGGAAACTATTAATAAGACATATAGTAATATGGTACTGCCTGTACTATACTATTCCAGTAGTGTGTACATACCCTATATGGTACAATATGTACTCACATACCATATTCGATACCTGCTGTATAGGTTGCCACTATATTGGTAAACAATAAGTACCACGATATTCACCAAAGTATCGTGGTATACATCTATAGTATTACCTTGGTACCCACTGAACTGCCATGGTGTCTAGTGTGGTATTCATCAAATTCATCAAAGGTGGTACATACTATAGTACTAATACAGAACCCCTGAAGTCCCATAGAACTTACTATATAAATTTATATATTTACTAAATAGTACTATATACAGTAAATACTCTATAATGTCCTATGATGCCTACCACGGTAAAGTCCGAATTACCATGGTAATACTATGGCATATTATGGCAGGTACTATAGTTTACTATAGTGAACTACTAGTTCACTACATAGTATAATTTCTCATGTTAGAGCATGAAAGAATATCTTTCTGCAAATCTTAAGATAAGGAAAGTAAAACTTTGTATTAAATGTGCTGATTTTAAGAAAATAATCAACATCAAGTTGGTTGATGGGGATGGAAACTACCATCTCCGTGCCACCAGAAATGTGATTGTTTTCTTGCATCTTTACATCCTTTGCATCTCACAATGTTGTCTTCCTCTTGCACAAATTGGCAGTATTAATAATATTTAACTTAAAAAAAAAAACAAGAGTTTTGTAACTCGATTAAATGTTGTGATACAGCTGCAAGACAAGTTAATTCCCTCTATCGCTCACAATACAGCAGCGATAAAGACCAAAAATAAAGAGAAAAATAACATAGCTAAGTCTAACTTTGTCCTGAGAACCTAATTACATACCTGTCCTTTAACCTAATTACACAGTTTTAAAATCTGTTTAAAACTTCTCTGCTACTCAAGTTCTTTTAAGTGCATTATGATAAACTTGTGATTAGCCTTGTAGCATACTAGTATGCTACATACAATTAATTCTGACCAATGAAAATAGAGATTTTAACCATATGGTTGTATAAATATGAATATGTAGTGCAGAAACCATAAATTTTACTTCACAGGTAACTTTAGTTTGTGCTATCAATACTGATTTGGCATTGCTAGTTTCCTAGCAAAGTCCCGCAGATGACTTGAGCTTTGACAAAATTTAAACAAAAAAATTAGCAAACTATTCCATCATAATCATTAGTAATTTTTGGTAAAGATCTTTATTGGTGTGTCAGTGGTAGGTTTCTCATCTTCCATGTGGAAGGCTCAGGTTCAATTCCCACGCAATGCCCAAACCTCAGCCACTGGACCTGCTGGTCCAAAGCCTAGATAAAAAAAACAGGAGGGTTGCGTCAGGACCGGCATCCAGTGTAAAACCTTTGCCATGTGTGTGTTCAGATTGGATGGTCTGCTGTGGCAAACCCTTGACAGGAACAGCTGAAAGACCAACCTCTGGCAAAAATCTTTCTGAGATAATGCATCTATATTACATAAACCATGAGAAAAAGTTTTTCTTAGTCGTTAACATTGAAGTTTGTCAGTGAAATTAAATTGCTTGATTATTTTTAAGGTACATTTTACTGTTTAAAATTTGCATACCATTTGCGAATCACAGGTTGCAGGTTTAGCTGGCTAAAGCTTCTTCAGATCCATGGTATCAGACTTCCGTTTACTCACACAGACCCTTCATACAAGCAAGAAAAAAAAATTCTACTGCCCATGGAATTAATGCTTTACAAATGGACAAACTACCATCACTGCTGGAGTATCAAGCCCACTGTAAACACTCTAATAGTAGGTAAACATTAATAGTAATAGGAATTGTAAAGAAAATAATAATAAATGTTAGACAGTGCATATCATCTCATTATATGTAAGCCACAAAGGGCAAAGAAAACATGCCTTACGGTTTGGAAAATGTTGTAACTGTCAAAGAAGGGAAATTAAAAAAAAAAAAAAAAAAAAAAGATAAGAGAAAAAAGAGTGTAGAATTCCTGTGTGTTAATGTCATGCAGTTCATCTTAGCACACCTGTGTGTGTGATTGATGAGAGACAGCGAAGCCTATAATCTGTGACGGCAAAAACTGGAGCTCTGAACACACACACACACACACACACACACACACACACACATACATGTGCATTTACAGAAAGAGAAAAAGAACGAATGATGGAAAAAAAAATTAAACCAGGATGTAGTGCTTCTCAACACAGAGGGCCATGTAATCAGTCTGTATAATTAAATTAGCACTGGTAGCAAGCTTACCCACCAAATGCTAATCATTACATCACCACCAGCTGTGTACGCGCATGCTATAAAGAAACACAACAAACCCAGACATGTGTTAGCATGTGGGTAGAAGTTGGACCTCAAACAGTTGGAGCAGGTTTGTGGTCGAGTTCCATAATGTCAGTGCGGTGCGTAAAGTAATATCCTTTCTTCAGCCGTAAAAGTGCAAGCGATTTAGCATGCTTTCCCCAAACATTCACACACTCACACACTACCCTGCAGTAACATGTTTGTTGGACTGAGTGTTCCCTTGCACACTTTTTTCTCAGGATGGAGTGTGCTTTCTCGAGGCCACAATAGAGCCAGTGTGCTTGGGATGTGTGTGAAGGGCCGTTTCCACAGTTGGTGTGTGTGTGTGTGTACCAGCTGACCCTGTTATGATAGGAAAACTTGAATATGCACAGCACATTCAGAAAGGATTTACACCCATTCACTTTTCCCTCACCTATTTGTGACAATACAGGCTTGCTGTTAAAATGTGTGAAATTGCATTAATTGAAAAATTGAGTTGAATAAGGACACAAGCTTAGCTGTAATGCACGGTTCAATGCAAACTAATAAATAACAATAACACAGACCTGTGGGTTTCCCAAGGATAGTTTTTACAGATGGGGATCACTTGTGCCAAATTTGTGTGGAGTTCAAAAGTAACAAAAGTCATCCTTTCGCTGATCTCTGATCAGAGCTCCTTTAGTGCAGCAGACAGTGTAAACAAGTCCGAACCGATCGAGGCTGCAGGGATCAGTTTCTGACCTCAGAACTGGACAAAAGACAGAATTTGTTTCTCATACTCACATTTCAAGATGACTTTCTTTCTTTGCATGGCTGGTTTCCAGACAAGCAGGAGAAATGAAGGCCGTGTTAAGAAAGCTACTCCAAGGATAAGTAGATAACGTCTAGTGGATGTGCTGCTGTTCAGAGCTGGTAAAAGTACACCAAGGTTTTTACTTGGGTAAAGGTGCAATAATTTTTTTTAAATTCTGCTTCAAATTTTTAACTGACTTTGAATTTAAGTTGCTGAAAAGAAGGTTAATAAAACCTTCTTTTATCTAAACAGCAACTATAAGTTTCTTTATAATTAACACAAATAGCTTTAATTTTTAACACAGCAAAATAAAGATTTTGTAGCTGCAGTACAAGTTACAGTATCCACCTAAGAAGTTAAAAGAAGTGCCAAGCTAGCTATATTTAAAATATTTATGTGCAGGTTTAAAAGTTACAATGTTAAAAAATAGCTAAACTTGTTAGTTTAAATTATAGATTCAGTAGCTAAAGTATGAGTAACCAAGCTATCGCCTTACTACAACAACAAATTAGCTAAAGTTAATAAGTTTCTATACAGCTTTACTACTGTAGCTAGCTGTGTTGCTAAACGTCCTACATTTGATCTTGAACATAGAAAAATAGAAATTTAGTAGCTGGAATATGTTGTAAGCTTAAATGTTAAATTATTAAGTATTATTATTACTTACAATGCTATGAAAAAGTATCCTGATATTTTTCTTATATTTATCACACTTAAATGATTGAGATCATCAAACAAATTTCAGTATTACACAAACAAACGAGAGCAAATACAAAATGCATGACAATTTTAAATGATGATATCATCAGGGGGGAAAAAAAGCTGTACAAACCTGCCTGGCCCTATAGAAAAAAGTAATTACCCCTAAACTTTATGACAGGCTGTGCCACCCTTAGTGGCAACAATTGCAATCAAATGTTTGTGATAACTGGCAATGAGTCATTTATCTGTGGAGAGATATCCAATTTCTGTGGAGAAATTTTGGCCCACTTTTTTGCAGAATTGTTTTAATTCAGCCACATTGAAGGATTTTCAAGCATGAACTGTGTGTTTAATGTCAGGCCACAGAAAAAAACTTACTTTTGTATTAAGCCATTCAGAGGTGGACTTGCTAGTGTGTTTTGGATCATTGTCCTGCTGCACAAATCAAGTGCATTTGAGCTTGAGGTCACAAACTGCTGCCTGTACAATCCTCCTTCAGGATATTCTAGCAGAGCGCAGAATTCAATTATGACAAGTCATCCAGGTCCTGACGCCCCAGACCACCATCATGTTTAACTGTTGGCATGCTGTTCTTTTCATGAAATGCTGGGTTGAAAAGTTTACCTTTTGTCTCATTATTCCACAGAATATTTGCCCACAAGGTTTGGATATTCATAATGTTTTCTGCAGGTTTCCCAGTAGTTTCTTATAAATAGTTAAACTTGCTAGCACCAATTTCCAACATAGCCAATTATAGATTTATTGACTACATTATAAGTTCAAGCTAAGATGCTAGGTTAACAGCAGAGTAGCTAAAACGAAGAAATTCATATACAGTTTTACAGTTTAGATAATTGCTAATAGCTATGCTGCTTTGCAGAGCTAGTAAATATATACAAGACTTTTGCCTGGGTAAAACTGTAATGAATACGAGAAGTACATGTACAAATTCAAGTTCAAATTTAGTTTGCTAAAGAAAATATGTTTAAACTAAAGCATTATTTTATGTAAACAGCTAATTTTCCGATACTTTACACACCAAAGCAAAGATTTAGTAGCTGAAATATGTTATCTAATATGGTAAATAAGTTATCAAGCTAAGATGTTAAATGAGCTAATAACCCTACATTTTATGTTCATGTTTACAAGTAGCTAGCTATAAATAACTAAATGTGTTAGTTATACTTTTCAACATAAAAACAGATTAAGTAGATAAATCTACTAAATAGGGAGCATGCGGAGTGAGTGAGGAGCGACAACAGGCTGAGGTGCACGCCGTGACAGATGTTTTCAAAGTAACTTGAAAGTAACATAATTAGTAATCCAATTACTTTTTTACATGTAATAATCAGTAATGTAATCAAATTACAATTTTAAAGTGGTAATTACTTATTTGTAGTAGATTACGTTTTTTGAGTAACTTACCCAACACTGTTTACAAGTAGCTACTTTGGAAGAAATAGACGGACATGTTAGCTGTTTTCAACATAGCAAATTATAGATTTTGTAGTTAAATAAAGAGTTATCAAGCTAATAAGCTTGTAGGGTAGAGAGCAAAGTAAAGATTTGGTATGGTATATTGATAGTATATTATTAACAAGCTAGCTAGATCTAAAATATTAATGTGTAGCTATATTAATAGCTAGTTTGTTATAAATTCTTAAACATCTTATCTTTAATTATCAATATAACAAAGTAAATATTTAGCAGGTATCAATTTATCAAGCTAAGTTCCCAAAAAATAATCTAATGCTAAGATGCTAAGAAGAGTATGTGCAATTTTGCAGTTTATATAATGGTGAGTGGCTGTGCAACAGTGCAGGGGTTAATGTACTCATGCAATAGTACAATAAAATACATGATTTAGTTAGCACAAATCATAGTCTACTTGTTTACTTCATCTAAACATCAAATGTAAGTTTTGTGATATTTATTGTGATAACACAACAAAGTAAAGATTTAATAGATGAAATATATCTGTTTTCAAGCTACGTTGTTTGCTAGCTATATTGAAAACATTTACATGTAAATAATATCAAGCTAGTAAGTTATCTTTGTAACAAACTAACAAAGGATAAGACGTCTATACATACCATAGTTTTACAAGTAGCGAGCTTGTTATAAATACAGTATGCTGTAAAATATACAGTACTGAAACTCATGCATAGTGGACACACATTTACCATTTTTCAACTGGGCATAGCTCCAGACGCACGTGTTCCCGTAGTGAAACGGAAGTTGTGCTGTGCAGTTGTTATTGGAAATGGGTCTCTTGACGGAGGAAAAAGTATTCATAGTTGAGTATTATTTCCGCTCATACAGAAGTGGTCGTGACAGGACAGAACAATTTGTTGGCAGAACAATTCCTTCCCATACCCGTCCCAGTCCCCCGATCTTACACCACCTGATGCCTACTTGTGGCAAATGTTAAAGGAGAGTGTGTTCAACTGTAAAGATTCGCCAAGAACTGTGCCTGCATTACACGAGCAGATCGTCTCCTTTAGCAGGAGTCTCTGGGAATCTGGGTTGAGAATCTTTGTGAACGATGTGTATGTAGATAACGTCTACAGCGAAGCGGTGGACACACTGCGAACACATACATTACGCACACCATAATAAATCACCATGCGAATAGTGTGTATGTTAATTTCTTCCAGGAGAAATAAACTCACAGATGACAACAAGGTAATATTGTTTGTCTTTTCATTTCCTTACTATACATTTTGGCACATCCTACACCTATCTTGCATCTTAAACGTAGCCAAGTAAGGAATTAGTATCTTCAGTATTTTAAGCTAAGATTACTTTATTAAAGGTTACATTATTAAATAACTAGCTATATCTCCATTGCTTATGTGCAGATTTATTAGTTGCAAGCTTTTTATAAATACAAAATACAAGATTTAACAGCTGCGTTCTAAGTTAACTTAGTTAGTGTGTTATGGATGTTTAATGTGTTATGAATAATAAATGTGTTATGTCTATGTTAAGCTGTACAGGGTAATCCAGGATAAATTTTGTGTGGGAAATTAGAGTTTTTAAGCTTATCCATACTCCATATTTGGCAAGGGCATTGTATACTATAAACACAATGTTCAGAATGTGACCCTGAGGGAAACTGGCCCAAACTGGCCCAAAATCTCTAGTTCACGTCTGAATGGCCAAAGATAAATGGCTTCTACAGTTCCTACCGAACAAGACATCCGGAGAGTTACTTTTCAATCGCACTCTGGAATGTGCTGGAGCTGTTGAGGCAGGATTGGGTTGCTTAAATTTAAAATCAAGACAGCGTGTACTGAATGTGTGTTTCATATGACCGTGAGTTTTACCCAGGGGCAGGTAAGTCCATTTCCTGTTTTCTGAGATCACACCTTCCCACTTCCTGCAACAAAGAGAATGTGAGCTCCAGACAGCTGGAAGAAACCCACAAGTCTGATAAAAATTTTTTTTAATCCAAACCAGGACCACTGTTAAACATCTCAGCTTTGTAGGTCATGACCTAAAACATGCTAAAGCTAATCTCACACACACACCTGGTGTAAGTCTATTTCCAGATGTTCTTAAAGAAGCAGAATTTTCAGAGAACACTGTGGAAGATTAATAAATCCAGTGTGGGTTTATCTCTGAAAGAATGTAGAATCGTGCATGAACATGTGTGAACATGATCACACCATTAAGCGGCTTTCTATATGTTTATGTAGCTGCTTGTCTTGGATGGGGATTTGACAGTTGCTCAGGAATGGGGCGTGTTTAAAAAAAATCTATTCATCCATTTAGCCACTTACAGTACATACATCTGTCCATTCTTCAGCTTGTTCACTGATAGTAAATAAGATAAAATATGTTTTTATACAAGATCTTTTTTGCTGGAACAGTTTGCTGAATTTGAAAACAATGCTTTGCATGTACAGTATTAATGTGCTTGTTCCAGTACATTGTTTTCTTGGGCTTTGTCCTTTTTATCGTACAGGTCACCATATCAGACCATTTGATCTACAAGCTTTGGCACAGATTTTACACTGGATGCCCTTCCTGTCACAACCCTTTCATTTTCTAACCATGCATGCAGTTCCTGGCTTGTATGGGGTGTAGAGTTAAGGGGCTTTCGCGAGGACCCAACAATGGTGACCTGGCGTTGGCATCTGGTCAGTATCCAGTACCTCGAATGCCTGAGCCACCACTGCCCCACCATGTTCCAGTACATTATAGAGACAAAAATATGTTTGGAAGGAGTCTCCATTGTCAGTGCCGTGTATCGGTCAGATATAAAGTGACACCTAAGGCTGTCAGACTACCAGACAGAAAGTGAATTATTTCAGTTAATGCACAAATTGTATGTTTTTCAAATCAGATCTGCGTCACTTTGTATGCGGTCAGATCAGAATTCATGTGTGGGTTTTTTTGCCTATGCACATGTGTAGAGAACTCGCAGACAGGAATTTTATAGCAGTGCTATCAACAGCCTCTAAAACAGCTACAGCATCTGTCTTTGTTCCTTCTTTTGGACATCAATTCATACAGCCGACTAACTGCTTGCTGACCCGCAAAGCAAAACCCCAAGCAATAACACTCACTCACTCACTCATCGTCTATACCTCTTTATCATGTATTCAGGATTCAGGAGACTTAGGGCACACGCTGGACAGGGGACCAATCCATTGCAGGGCACACACACATTCACACACTATACAGGCAATTTGGGAACTCCGATTAGCCTAATCTGCATGTCTTTAGACTGTGGAAGAAAACTGGAGTACCCGGAGGAAACCCACCAAGCACAGGGAGAACATGCAAACTCCATGCACACAGAGACGGAAATCGAACCCAGAACCTGGAGGTGCGAGGCGACAGTGCTAAGCACTACACCACCATGCCCCCTATAGTACAATCTCAATTGTCAAATTAACTCACAATGTAAAAAACAAACTTTGTGGAACTAACTTGTTTTAGGATGTTCCCCACCAGAAAATAAAAGATAAAATATACCCAGCAAATACTTCAACGGCAACGTCACGGTAGGACAGCATTAATTGATAAATTTTACTAATTAAGGCATTAATTGGTAAAAATGTGACACAGAACATTCCCTAAAAATGCATTCAGATACGTTTGTATATGTCTACAGTTGTCTGGGGTTGCAGGTATAGCTGTTAATTTGACGTGTTAATTTAAAGTGTTGTTCAATATATACACTCCAAGCAAACATTTAGACGATTGATGACCGTTTAAGACAGCTGTTGTGAATTAGATAAATAAACAATGATGGGACATGTCGGAGGGACGTCATTCCAATGGTCATCAAACATCCAAATGTTTGCTGGGTATTCTTTAATTACTGATGAAAATTATTGGAGCATAAAAGGAATAAAACATGTGCTTTTTCTAGAAACTTTAGGGTTGATTGTTTTCCCATAACAGCATACCACATCAGTTACATCACCTTACTCACTTCTGCTCTTTTTTCTACATGGCCCTGTCTTCAGATTGGTGTTGTAGTAGAGGGCGGGGTCAAGTGCAGACTGTAATTGGGGCGGGAGTGACGGGTAATGAGCGGGTAACGAGTGAGTGTTTACACCTGTGTGTGGTTAAGGAGTAGCTTATTTATACACCCTTGTTTTCAAGTGAGAGCTGGAATGTATGTGTGTGTGAGATAGAGAGTGAGTGAGTGAGTGAGTGTGTGTGTGTGTGAGAGAGAGAGAGAAAGAGTGTGTATGTATTTAGTGCTGGTGTTTCCCAAGGACTGTAATGCTGTTTGTGTATTTCTCTCTTATTTCAGTAAAAGATTTTATGCTGGCACAACTTTCGCTAAAAAGCATGAAGCTTGAGAATTCCATTAAAAAAGAAATGTGGCGATCACTGTCAAAAAAATTTTTTCTACATCAATTCATATTTATAGCAGGTACAGTATAGCAGTATACCTCTGAAGAATAAAAGGAATAGGACTTTGTAGTTCTCCAGAAAAAAAGTAAATGGGTTCAACTTTTTATTTGCTTTTCATGCATGTAATAATCCTCCATGGTCTTAAACTACCCAGATTGCATCTAAGTATATATACACACACGCGGATCTATACACACACTCCATTTAGGGATTACAGGGTGCGTCTCGGACTCCTTTTGTTCGTGTTTGTATTTAATCCTGTGGATTCTCCACCGCAGAGCCATTAAAAGCCAGCGTGACACAGGCGCTACTCCCACACTGAGAGAGAGAAAGAAAGGGAGATAAAGTGCTATATTGTGCGCGTTAAAACAACTTGCACTTTTGCTATAATTTGGAAGCTTGCATGCCTGAGCAGAGTTCAGTACAGTACATGCTGGTCAAAGGCATGCATTAAAAAATAAATAAATAAATAAATAAATAAATAAATATATAAGGCAAAGAAATGTTCAATTACATGAGTTAAAGTTTTTGTACAGCAATTTTACTATTGTATATGACAACAAAGCAGATCACAAAGTCTACATGATGTGTTTTTTAGGAAAGCAGGATATGCACAGCTTCACTCAAAACATAGCTTTGTGGAAATGCTTTTTTTTTTCTTCCCAACAATGGAATGAAGGAGTCTGGTATTGAAGGAAGGATGGACAGACCAGACAGAGGGGGAGGAGGAACGAGAGCTGAAGGAATGAGTGGGCACGGCTTGGGGTATCTGGGCAACGGTGTGTGTGTGTGTGAGTGTGTGTATTTTTCCTGCTGAGTTATAGCCAAGGGTCAGTTTTTACTTTGCTGAATGGACAAAGGAAATCGCTTATGAGCTGACAAGAAGAGTCTCTAAATCACTGCACTCTCCCTTTTCACACAGTTGTAGGGAGTTCGATGACCTTTTCAGACATATTTTCCATCATACTAATCATTTAGGGAAATAAGAAAGGAATGAAACGTGTGGTGGTGATGGCACCCTGTTGACAGTGGTCATTTGAGAAAGCAAAAAGTATTTTTTCTTAGCAAAAAATTAGGTTTCTGTCACGTCACAGTGGGGTGCTGACACTGGAGACTCCTTCCATAAATGTTAAATAAATATCTCCAGATAGAAACATTCATCATTTAATTTTTATTTGCTTATGTGGAGCATATGCAAAACCTGTAGCCTGACCAATGACTGGTCAGAATCAAGGACCCAACTTCATCATGGTATAGCTATTAAAGAAAGCTTACCCGTTTTCTCTTCCTCACACTTGCTCTCTCCCGTTCCCTTTCCTCATCTCCCCCACCTTCAGGCTTGGGTTTCAATTTTCCGTGGTGGCTTTAAGTGCTGGACCCAGATGAAGGACAGGGAAAATAAAAGGGAGGAAGACAGGAATCGAGCGGAGGAAGAAAGGGAATCAGCCGGAGAGAGCCGACATCCTTTAAAACAGCACCTGACCTCAAAGGAGACGCGGTGAGACAAAGAGGGAGAATGAAGTGGGCGCTTTACAGAACAAGAGAGTCATGTTTAAAAAACAAGCTGGGTGACTTAGGGCAGGAAAGAAAAGCAAGAGCATGGACAATTCATAGCAAGCAAAGTGTGAACTTCCTGAACTGCCCAATTGCCTGAGGCAAAGGAAACCTCAGGCCAGATAGTCAAGGACAAAAGAGGGAAACGATAAAAAAGACTCAATCAGGAATTGCATAAGGAATCATTAAAATTGAACTATATAAAATAAAATGAAGTATATGTATTATTTAAATATACACATTCTGATGTAACTTTGTGTCCTTGAGGTCAGTCATGTCCAGAGATAAAGTTCTGGGTGGTCAGAAAAGGAGCAAACCATCTGCTCTGTTTCAGCGTCAATGGAAATGGCCATGTGTCCATTTTGCTTTGCTTTCCATATATATATCACGTGGACAGAATAGAGCACAGGGAAAGAAATAGTGAAGGATGGAAATGAAGGCCAGTTAAAGAGACATAAAGACTGATTTAACTGCCGTATATTCTCCGCTTCCCCCCACGTAAGCGTTCTATCCATGACATCTGACCTTTGACCTGTGACACCAGCTTTTGTTGATCCATCAGGTGCCGACTTGCCCCTGCATTGGGATCAGATTCCAGCATGACACAAATGCTAACACAATGCATTGCTTCGCTAAATATACATTTACTCTGTGTATGTTGTCGTTTGTGGGTGCTTTTTTTCCCCTTTCCTCCACATTTCACATTCTGTCTTGACAGAAATCAGCCTCAGGCATAACTTAACACTATCTCTTCCCATCATGATGGACTTCTTTTTTTTTTTTCTTCTTTTTTTTCAAAAGAGTCAATCAGAAGACCGGCATCGTCCCTAAGCCACAAGTGTGGACTTGTGAGCTTTTAGAACAAAGGCTCTGATTTAAGTGGCTCATCTTTGCTCTCATCCGGGTTCGGCTTCACTCTCTGACTCTCTTTGTTGTGCGTTTTTCTATCCCTTCCCGTCCCGTCCCCTCCTCCCTGCCCGCTTCTCATCCACCCCATACTAACTCTGGGCCCCTTGAGGAGGATCTGAGGGCTTACTGAGAGGGATCAAACAGTGGCAAGACCGGAGCCTTTCAACTCCGCAAGCACAGCTGAGATTAGGAGAGAGACGTCTGGGGGGTTATAATAAAAGAGTTTGGGAGAGCCTACAGGGTAGAGTGTAAGGAAGAAGGGAAAAAAAGAAGAACAGAGAGCAAGAAACATGCCAGCTGTTGTTTTTGTATTATACGCCACTTTCTTGAAAATTGATGTGGAACTTGATGCCTTGCTGCCTCGTAGCAGGCACAAAATGTGGCCCTGAGTACTTCAGGAACGGATGTAGAAGGTTAGATATTTCTGGTGTAGTGCAAAAATATCATTTTGGGGGTTCAGGAGTTTTGAGGGTTGAGGGTTGATGAGTCTTATAGATCAATCTAGTACCCTTAAAGGCTCTTTGTACCCTTGGGGCACAGGCATCAAATGCAAAGGTTACACACTGCTTTTTTTCATTTGCCCTAAGCAAACTCAAAGGTCCATAGTACCAGCAGCAGATCAATAGCTTTGCAATTATGCAAATATGTGTTGACATGCCAAAGGAACAGACAGATGTTCAGCATAGCGTTTGAAATCATGACTTTGACAATGCAGCAATGATGCTGCAAGCATCTGAAGCTCTAATTCAAGAGGGCAATAGTTGGTCATGCTCTTTTGGTTGGAGGGATAAAATGGGTTCCTCCTTCCTCCCTGTCCGGTTGGTAGCTGCTGTTTGATAAGGCAGAGTTAGGTAGTTGGTGATAATTTGACGACCTAATAGGAAGTGAAAACAATTAACATTATAAACCCATTACAATTTAATGCAGAAAAAATTCACAAATCTGGTTTCCAAAGAGAATCCCTTTAGGCAGCCAAAAATCTATCTACTCAAAGAACCCCAAAGGAATGTCAATGGAACTTTTTTTTTTTTTTTTGGTGAATCTCCAGTTATAAACAAAATGTTCATAGTTCCTACTTGGAATACTGAACCACAAAGGCCTTATAGAGTATGTGTGCAATTGGTGATGGTGATGTTTTAAGTTTCTGTTGGACAGATTCCCGGATTGCTAGCCAATGCAAATGATTTCTCTTTAATAACAGAGGGCACATGAAATGGTAAGCTAAGAAATGACTAATGCTTATTATGCCAAAACTGAGAGCACACAAGAATACTGTATATTCCTAATGCAGGCACATCGTCCTGTGATTTGAGAATGCACTTCAAAGGTTTGAGATTACACTTCAAAGGGTGTGCCAAGATATATGTATAATGAGTCAGAAACATAGAGACCAGTGAATTTATTGGCAAAGATGAAGACAAGTGTGTAGGGGTATTGAGAAGAAAACCCAACAGATGGAGGGGCAAGAGCGGGTGAGAGGTATGAGATTGTACCGAGTGGAAGCTAAAAGTAGGAAAAGGAGCAGTAGTATAAACAGTACAGATTGAGATGAAAGGAAGCATGTGTATATATAAGTTTGAGGTAAAGTTTAATGGAGAGTAAATATTAGTGGACTGGGAGAGGAAATATGAGGTGGGGTAGGGAGAAAATAGCTTGAAGAAGGTACATAAAGTTAATTTTGAGTATGTGGCAAGCTGTGGTTAATTTTCTCTAGAGACTCTGGTACATTTTGTCATTAAATATTAACTTAAAATAAAGAAGTGACTAGTTTCATAGGATTGACCTTGCAAATGGTAAACTACATTAACTCTTGTAACGTATTTAAAAAAACATTTTGCATACCATTTAAAGATATGATGCTGTGGAGCATTATTTTTTAT
>JAQMYK010000023.1:38958270-38968544 GCA_030014345.1 Clarias buthupogon
TGTGTGTGTGTGTGTGTGTGTGTGTGTGTGTGTGTGTGTGTGTGTGTGTGTGTGTGTGTGTGTGTGTGTGTTGGGGGCGCCGGACGGGGAACTAGCGATCAGCTGTTGAAATATTAATTGCTTTTTTCCTTAGAGATTGTTGTGGGCTTAGCAAACAAATAGCAAAGTTCTGCTCAATTTGCTAGACACGTTACATATTTTTGACTAATTAAAAAACATTTGCTGTAGAAAAGTTCAAACTGTCACTGAAAATTTTAGCTTAAATGATGTGTCAACTAGTGATGTGTCGCTTGTGAAAGAGTCGGTTCTTTGAGACTCGTGTGATCAAGGAGTTGGTTGCTTTCGTTCTTCCTTTTTTTAGTATCATTAGTCACTTATCCATTCACTCACTCTCTCTCATCCTTTATATCGGTTATCCTGTACAGGGATGTGGGAGAGACCTAAAGCCTAGCTCAGGGGACTGTGGGCACAAGGCGGGATACACCCTGGACAGGGTACCTGACCTGTCCATCATAGGGCATAAGCACTCCTACATTCACTCAAACATTTCAGTCAATTAGCCTAATCTAGATGTCTTTGGACCGTGAGTGGAAACCAGGATACATGGTGGAAACCCACCGAGCACAGGAAGAACATGCAGACTTCACACACACGGGACTCAAACCCTCAACTCTGGAGGTGTGAGCCCACAGTGCTCAAATGCTTCCAAGGAAACCTCTTTTCAACAATCTTTTTAATGAATGCTGTTGTTGGTGAGCTGAGTCAAATGGTCTGACTCATTGGGAATTCCCATAACTGAATCAAGTCTGAGTAAGACACATTGGGAGACCTTTAACTTTACCATATAAATTCAGACTGAAGGTTTTTGTCTGTCGTTCCCTCAGTCAAGGCTTGGAGCAAGGCCTCCACCTAGTGGACCTGAAGGTGAACTTTTTACTAGGATCAAAATTCATAAAAGAAATCCAAACATCAGTGGCGGCTGGTAGTCGTTAAAATAGGGGAAGCATAAACTTTTTTATTTTGGACTTCATGTTTAGTCTGTCCTCATATAAATAATTATCAAAAACCTTTTCTAAAATCAGACCAACATGAGCAGCCATTTTGGGTCAAAACGCAGTAAAGCTGAAGAAGGAAGTCACAGACACCTATCTCTGTTAGGGGTCACCAAAAAGTTTGATTCGGCACAGAATTTATGCCAGGTGCCTTTACTTTCTGATATCTGAGATGGTGAAAACAGCTGGCATCTTAACTGCTCTGGCCACATTTGTTTGTTTTTCTGCATCTTTCTGCATGATGATGGTGCAACTTCTTTTTTAACCATTTTGATCAAGTTATTTAACTCTACCTGATAAATTTATTGTAATCACTTAATTGTTTGATGAAATTAAATAATAAAAAACATCAGAAGAACAGTATAATAGTGAAAGTAACAGCGTTTCCGCACACACACAATGTGAAGAGAACTCAAGGGATTGGGACTAAACAGCTGTGTAGCTTTAGGAAAACCACATATCAGTAAAAATAATTAAAAAAAAAAAAGCCTTCAATTTGCTGTGGAACATAAAGAATATGGAGCATTGAAAAAAGGTCATGTGGTCTGATGAGTCCAGATTTACCCTGTTCCAGAGATAAGAAGAGAGGCAGATGAACTGATGCAGCCATTATGCCTAGTGCCTACCATGCAAGCCTGTGGAGGCAGTGTTATGATCTGGGGCTGCTTCAGTTGGTCATATCTAGACTCATCAACGTTATGTGCTTAAAAGATGAGGTCAGCTGACTACCTGAATATAGCGAATGGGCATTTGAGAAATTACACTATGCCATCTTTCTCATTTTCCAATTTTGACGCTCACTTTCAGGCTGCAGTGCTAATGGAAGAATGTAAACAGAGCATCATAACAGGAAACACTTTAATCATCCTGGTGCATGATGTGAGGAAGGCACACCAGGAAAGCAGAAGGACCAGACAGCATCGCAGTTCAGGTCCTAAGACTCTGCCCTAACCAGCTAGCAGAAGGCATCAAGGAGATATTCAACATCTCCCCGTCACTCTCTGTGTCAGTGTATCCCCAATTTTGTAATTGGGGAACCACAAGCAGTAAAGATGGACAGATATTTCTCACTTTCTATCACCCTCATTCTGTATAGGAGTCCTCCAGGGTGGTGTCCTGAGCCTTTTGCTGAACACACTGTACACCTATGACTGTGTGGCCACGTTCAACTCTACCACCATTTCCCAGTTTGCATACGACACCTTTTTGGTTGGCCTGATATCTGATAATGATGAGAGGGATCGGAGACCTGGTGCTAGGAGAAGAGCGTCCTCCTGAAAGCCAAATCAATGACATTGATGGTGGACTTCAAGACGAAGCAGACGTTTACCACCCTCTCAAGATCACCAGTATCTACAGCAATCAGTGCTGGACCAAGGCCAGGAAGATGTGAAGGAACCCAGCGATCCAAAGAATGGATACTTTTCTCTGAGGTGCAGTCTTCTGATTCCTAAATGAGGAGGAGATTTTTCCCACAAGCAATGCAGGTCCTCAATATGGACAAAAATGAGGACTTGTCTCTTGCTCACCCACCCTACACACCCCGTACAATCCCATTAATATACCAGTACTGAGACATATCCATAAATATGTATCTATTATATATTGAAAAAAAAAAGAATAAATTGAACTCAGGCTTGTGTTGTACATTTCTTTGTTTGCTCATGCAAGGAAACCAGGGGCATCCCACCAGGAAATCAAACTCGGGTCTTCTGTAAAACAGGCAGAGACACTCCCACTGTATTAATTGTGCAACTGGGAAGCTAGTCTAATAAGCCACAAATTTCAGGAATGAAGGCCAATAATAAACAGTACTCCATACTTACAGGCCATTTACAGGTTATTTCTACCACAGTTTCTACTGCAGCTTTCAAGTAATTACAACAGATGCCAATATGTTTAAGTTTGACATTGCTACGTACACATCACCTGGACAATTCCCCACCAAATCACTAGAGGGCAGCTGTTCTGTTTCATTTTCTGTGTCGATTGTTTCAAGTCTTTCTAGTTTCCTATCAGTCAACTGTGTGTGCCCTGCGATGGATTTGCACCCCATCCATGGTGTACAGTGCCTCACGCCCTAAGTCTCCTGGAAAAGTCTCCATGCCCCCGCGTGACCCTGAGTGCAGGAAAAAGTGTATAGATGATGAGTGAGTGATTGATTAATCAGTCGCCTTATTTGAGTTCAGAGTTTTCTAAACAGTGCAGCTTTGCATTTAGTTTTTTTCCCAAATGACAATTGTTTCTGTAAAGAAGTTTGCAGTCTCAGCTATATTTGTTCCTGTCCTGCCATTGGTTTGACAGTGAGACAATAATTGATGGACTGGCTTCAGTAATTGTGTATTAGCTTCGCAGCAGAAGATTTTCACTGTGCTGTTTAAGGGAAACAAGTTTAATTGCTAAAACATAGAATTCCAAGAAAGTTGTATAATTTGATAGACAGTTTGGTGACCATTTTTTGCCTGACTTTAATTACATTTTAGGGGACACCAAGCTTCTTCCATAGTCTTAAAGCACTCATCTGTTTTCTTTAGTGTAACGAAAGGTATTTTCTCACATGCTTGCATGCATAGTGATGTAGACAAAAAACAGAACATGGTTAAAGATGGACATAAGCAATTGACATTGTGTGTCTGTCTATGTGCTGACACACAGTTTAATTTGTTGCATAACTGCATTCATGGGAGGAGAACCCAGAGGAAACCCACAGAGACATGGGGCAACATGTGGCAGTCTACACGGACAGTACCACCCACGCAAAACCCAAATTTGGCCAATTAAGAAAAAGCTTTGGTTTTTCTTGAAAGGTAGCCAGTCACAGCTGCTCAGCTAAAAAAAAAAGTAGCTAAAATATATTACATTTTTAAAAAGCACTGAAAGTGTAAACAAGTACTGAGGCACGTGAGTATATCCCAGTGAAGATGGAACAAGTTTCTTTTACAGCCCTAAAAGCTATTCTGAGGAATACTAAAACATGTGTACATGGAAACAGGCCAGGTTGTCTTTCTGGTGACCACAGCACACTTAACACCCATGTTTTTCACACACATCCAGTAGATTAAATATTTACAGTCAGGTCCATACATTTTGAAACAACAGAACATTTTTGAAAGTTGGCTTCTGAACACCAGCACACTGAGTTTGAAATTAAACACTTGTGATGTGAGATAAGTCAATACTTTCAGCTTTTGGTTCAAGGGATTTGACAAAAGTGTGGCATTAACCATTCAGGAATTGCAGGAATTGCAGGAGTTGCAGGACCAGGTGTGGCCTGTTCCCTCGTTAATGCATGACTATTCAAGCAGATAAAAGGGTCTGGAGGTAGTTCTGAATGTTACATTTGCATTTGCTGTTCATAACCATTAGAATAATATAAAAACATTGGAAGTAACCAATACAACAGTTTGGAACATTCTTTTGGAAGACGCCCTTATCCAAATCTTATCTTTTTTTTTTTTTTTTTTAAACATCTGAGCAGTTGAGGGTTAAGGGCCTTGCTCAAGGGCCCAACAGTGGCAACCACTGCCTTAACTACTAAACCACCCCTGACCCAGAAGACCATGGAAGACAACTAAAGAAGATGGTTGGAAAATCCTGTCCATGGTGAAGAACCACTAGTAATGCTCAAGAACAAAAAGACCAGAATAGACTTTTCCAGATTCTTTTGACTGATGAAACCAAAGTCAACTTGTACCAGAATAATTGGAAGAGAAAAAGATGGAGAAAGGCAGGAACAGCCCATGATCTAAAGCATGCCACATCATCTGTCACATGGTGGAGGCAGTGTTATGGCTTAAGTATGTATGGCTGTCACTGGAACCATGTCTCTGGTATTTATTGATGACCTGACTGCTGATAAAAGTAGCATGATGTTTATAGAGCTATAATCTCTGCTCAGATTCAGCCAAATGCTGCAAATCAACAGCTGGCAACTTTTAGACTTATCCTCCACAAATAGCTTGAAACATGAAATACAATATTTTAACTTATTTCTCACATTTTTTTTTATACTTTTGCTGCTGCTGGTAAGCAAAAAACGAATTTTAATATGGTTTAATAAAAAATAAAAAAAATTAATGCTTTAAGTTTGCTTTGTCAACAGAGGTTAGAGAGGTCATCAGTGTTGCTGACACCATGTGACCTTAGCGGCTATTGTTCGAGCACATTAAGCTGGTCCATTTAGACAGTGGATTTAGACAGTTAGCATAAAAACATAATGCAAAAATTCACATTGGTATTTGGACATAAGATGACAACAGTCTTTGACAAGGACAGAAAGAAGGATCAAAATGTTTCCAAGTCAGACAGGAAGCAGGTGTACACCAAGCACACCGCTGAGGATGGTACATTTCACGCGCAGGAAAATGTGAGCACTTAAGTGGATAAATTAGCTGCTGACACCTGCTTCCTGTCTGACTTGGAAACTTTTTTTTTTGCCCTCTCAAAGTGGGGACAGCAACACGTGAGAGTTCGTTTTCGGCACTGCTGTGGATTTGAAATTGGATGAGAATAACAATGGGAAAAGAGAAACTTCCTCCACTATTTACTTCTCTATAGTGGAGGTTATAACCAAGTTGATTGAACCTGACCAGGTTGTGGTTATTTAGATTGTGCTTTAATGAGGTATGAATTTAATTTGTTCTCATTCAGGCTGTCATCAGGCCTCATATTTATGTGGGATTCACTAAACTGCAACTTTTTTTAAAGTTAAAAGAGGACATTCTGGTGCTGTATATTATCTCCTGAGAAGCAGTTTTATTATTTTATATAATTGTTATTTATCTAGGCAGAGAGACAGCGCCAAGCAAGCAAGATGATGGACAGAGTGGCGGGGGCAATGGACGAAGAGCGATAGAAACAGTGAAGAGAGCATGTGGACATTGTTCAAATCAAAATCATAGGCCTCACCAAATATAATCACCTAATGCCACCTATGTGCAAACTGATAGGACAGCGCATTTTGCATATGGAAAATGACCCAAAACATACAGTTAATGCAAAGAAAAAGGATATTATTGACTGGCCAAGTCAGTCACCTGCTCATAACCCATGCTTTTCACTTACTGAAAACGAGACCGAAGGCAGTATCCATGTTTTAAAGGCAATTCTTATGTTTGTAGTTATGTTAATTTGTTCTACTGTGTATTAAAGTAGAACAAACATAATTCCCAAATGGTTAATGCCACACTTTTGTGAAACCCCTAGAATTAAAACTGAAAGTCTTGACTTCCCTCATACCTTAAGTGTTTCATTCCAAACACCCATGTGGTGATCTACAGAGGCCACATTCCCAAAAAACATATATTTGTCCTAAAAATTATGGACTTGACTGTAAATACTTCACCCATTTTATGCATTTTGTTATAAATCCAGTTATTTGCATTACAAAAAAAATATGGAAAACCTTACACACAATAGTGTTTAATCATTTATGTGTAAAATTCGTATCTCAATATGCAAACTTTGTTTTACTAGAAAATGTCTGCTGGGAAAACCAGTTCAGTTTACCCTAAAGACATTTTCTTTTATTATAAACCTTTATTATTAGTTTCAATTATGTTTCTTGTAAAATATGGACTGACAAAAGTGCAAGTAAAAAAACAAGTTTTCTTTTTTAAATTAAGAACTAGAGGTTACCCGCAGCTCCGCCCGCATGCATGACCTGACGCGTGCGTGCCAACATTACCTGCGAATAGAGCATCCGGTCGACTCGCTGCCGCGCCTTATACTGCACAATGTTTTGACAGCACTTAATCCTGCCTGTCGTATGCGCTGCCTACCATGAGAAACGCCTGTGACACGCTCACGGTATGACACAAAAGTTGATGATGACGCTGCCTACTGTTACACAGTATTGGGTGCCTGTTACACTGGTAGCAGGCCAAACAGAATTTCAATCCACCCATCTAGGTCCCTCTGTAGCCCAACTAGGGGCCTGGACATTTGTACAATCATGGTAGGACCTCTGGTCAACATTCACATGCACATTCACACACTACGGGCAATTTGGAAACGCCAGTTAGCCTAATCTACATGTTTCTGGACTGAGGATTAATTTAAATGTGAGATTTACATCAGATGATTATATTAATGAGCTTGTTCTAATACATTACTGTTTCAAAATTTTTGACTGACACAGGAATTTGAAAAGCAGACGCACCAAATAATACAAAACTAAAGATTAAACAAAATCTAAATCCTGTATAAAAGCTTTCTTTTGGACACTGTCTGTTGTTGATCTTGATGTACTAAAGTATTAGAACAACATGTCTTGTACTTTGATCAGGCAATAAACTCTTTAGTAAACTCTCCCAGGCTGTAAAGAGCAGAGTGATTAAAGGTCACCCTCTGTTAAACATTAGAGCTGTTTACATTTTCAGGCAAATCTGTTCTTCTCCTCTGCCTCCTGATCATCTATTTGCATTTTATGTAAACCTTAAATGTGCAGTATGTTAGGATTCTTACTCTCGTGTCCTGACACGCATGCATTGAAATGCATTGATAGTCTGTATTTTTTTGATGCGAGATACTTCCAATACTTAAAAAAGCTATAAGTCAAATCTAGACACCGCATGTGCTGCTTGATTAATTTTGTTTGGGGTAGAACTGGCAAATTTGTAGCCTTTTTATTTTCTTTTATGCAAGACGTATAGCATTTTGCAGAAAAATATAGAAAAATATGCAATATTATTGACTGTGAAGACATTTAGAGAAAGGCTCTTACAAAACAGCATGAAAGTAATGTTCTTGTTTTTAATGTTAAAATAAACAAAATAAAGGAATTTTCAGAACTTTGAATATGTCCAATGTCTTGGTCCGATGGACCATTTGGGGAGGAAAAAAAAGTATGTGTGGATGGGATCAAAATCCAATGTTATTTTATTGTTAGTGCCAAGTGGGCGTGATCAGCAAAGTAAACATGTAAACATTTTTTTAACCACATTGTAAAGGGGAAAGCACGGTGGTGTAGTGGTTAGCACTGTCGCCTTGCACCTCCAGGGTCTAGGTCCGATTCCCGTCTCTGTTTGCATGTTCTCCACGTGCTTGGTGTGTTTCCTCCAGGTACTCTGGTTTCCTCCCACAGTCCAAAGTCCTGTAGATTAGTCTAATTGGCATACTCAAATTGCCCATGATGTGAGTGTGTGAATGTGTGTGTGCCTTGCAATGGACTGGTACCCTGTGTGAACCCCGCCTCATGCCCCAAGTCTCCTGGGATAGGCTCCAGGCCCCCCCGCGACCCTGAATACAGGATAAAGCGTTATAGACGATGATTGAATGTAAAGGGAAAATATTTCTTTATATATTAAGAAAGCTTTATTTATTTCATCATATAGCCATCAATTCACATTTATTACTCCACTGGGTTTTAGTGTAGGATGTAATATTGATTTATCTTCAGTAATGAAGCAGTGGTCCGAGGAAGAAGTGAATCCAGCTGTCCAAAAATGGTCGCCCATAGCAAGTGTTCTGCTACACTTGGGAGTTTTATTCATGGGTAATTTATATGTAAGGAATAAAACATGACCATTTCACACGGATGTTTATCACTGTTTAATGACAGGAGGTCCAGAAGTGTTTTATTCCCTGTACACCACAGCCAATTATTTATTTATTTTTATTCAAGAACAACACTTTTATTTATACTTTTTATTTTCTTTATACTCATCTTTAATCTTAAGATTTTTAAACAACTTCCTTTTAATATATATATATATTAGAAAAATACATATTAACCAGGATGAAGAGTTTACGTTAACACGTTGACTGATTACACTAATAAACCATTATTTTTAAGCTTCACAAACAGTGCATACTTCAGCACATGGCTTTCGTTTCCAGAAGCCTCTGCTCTCTGTTCGCCTGCCAGGATTTTAATAAACAAATGCGGAGGAACAGAACTAGCTCTCTGGATGCCTCTGTTTGTCATCTCATTCCTCTCGCTCTCAGATGAGTAAAGACCTTATTGCTTCTGCGAGCCGAACTTTTTGTCCTCTCTCCTAGACACAGTAGATAAGAACAATAAGATGGTCAAACAGGAGTTTAAGCAACAACTGCTTTCGAGACAACTGTTCAGCGACCAACCCACACCCTCCCACCCACCCCCTACCTGCTGCTCCCTTCAGGAAAACATCTTCTTCAGTTTGGACAAAAATCCACCCTCCTCCTTCTCCGGTTCCTCATCGCTCCTCGGGTCAGCTCCAGATTCCTTCTCTGCATCCTGTGACCTCGCTACACAAACGCGAACACTGTGCGTCTTTTTCCGTCCCACACATTCAGCATTTAAAAAGTACAGTATATGTAGCTTAATGCTGATGTTTACAGAAAGGTTCTGTTACTAGATAGCTAAGACTCGTTGAGTGTAAAAACAAAGAAGCTAAACTGTCAGCCGGTCACGTATATTTGAGCAAGAGGGAACGTTATCATTCCATATTTTGCAAAGCCCTTACTGATTAGTGTGTACCTTGTGTTGATCGTGTTACTCCGTTCACGGATCCCTCTACGTCCGTCTCCTCCTCAGCGAAGCTCAGAATCAGATCCCGCTGCCTCCGGCTCAGCTTTCTAACATGGGAAAAACATGCTCCATTTTATTTTTCAAGCATTCAGGAGGAAAGAAAATGAACACACCTTCATCCTTTTAGGGTGTCGCCTCTCTGTTTGTGTGTGTGTGTGGAAGTGTCTTACTTGGGCACTTTGACCTTGATGTGGACGTAGTGGTCTCCGTAGCCATACCCGTTCACGCGAGCAATGCCTTTACCACCCAGACGGATCTTTTGGTCTGTCTGAATCCCAGGAGGGATCTGGACAAAGCAGTGTGAAAAACAAACAAACAAACAAACAAACAAAAAAGCACAAAGGTCAGATGATGCAATAAATTGGAACAAAACACTCCATTGGCAATGCCAGATTATCCAAAACAGTCCGTTATTCTCAGATGCTCAGATTAAATGTATTATTCTGCATACAATAATATTCTGCATGCTGCACTAGAGACCTGCGTGGGACGTTTTTTTCCGTCCCGCTCGCTCCCGCAAGATTTTGTCCCGCTCCCGCAAAAATATATATTATTTTCTCCCGCTCCCACCCGCAGTATTCAAGTTTTGTCCCGCTCCCGCCTGCAAAATCTCGCAGGTAAACATAGTAGTTATATTTTTACTGCTTCTTCCCGCTACTCTGTTATTTGTTTCAATTGCTTCCCTTTTGAGTATATATAAAAAAGAAACG